>JAEBUN010000073.1:0-95287 GCA_023014365.1 Lepiota brunneoincarnata
CTTGGAATATCGACGGCGTGGGCGTTACTATTGGCGGCGTTTCGATGATCACTTTTTGCCGTTGCTGGCATAGGTGGCACGACTGCACATACCATGCTACGTCTCCTTCAACCTCCGGCCACCAGAACCTCTGCATTATAAGCTTAGTGGTCGCGTATATTCCTCTGTGCCCTAGGAAGTCGTGGCTGGCTCGCAACATATACATGCGCTGCTTCTTATCCACTACTAGCTGATGCTGACCGCTAGGATTCGTCCTATACAGCCCCCCATCGTCATCCAAGAAGAAATGCTCCACCATATGTTTAAGCTTACGCAGGTCCGGTTCATCCAAGCCTTCAGCTGCGATACTGCTCCCTGTTTCAGGTATTCCCTGATTTTGGGTATTCTTTCATCCTGCATACGCGCTGTATCCGTTCTACACGACTCATCATATACTTCCTCTATCTCGATTGACTTTTCCTCTTCAAAATCTGGCACTAGCCTGACATCGGTTATTAAGCTTAGTACTTGTCGATGGTTTTCCGGGAAAGCCGGGTTTTCTATAACCCTAAGCTTAGCCTGCTGTTCGTCTAAAGATTCTTCCCGAGCTTGATCCAGCTCATACTCAAAGTCATACACATCGCGCGCCAAAACCTGGTTGAATCCGGAGCGACTGTCGATTTCACCACAGAAGGCTTCCAAGGGCAACGGATCTGTAGCCCCCGGATCTTCTTAAATTAACTCGAATTCTTCTCCCTCATCCTCCGATCCATCGTCGAAGCGACGGGCTGTCTCATCACCGGGACAGTATCGTCTCCTGGACAGTCCATCCGGTCCGAATGTCTTCCCTTCCTTGTGTACCAACGTGAAGTGGAACGACCTAATGAAGTCCACCCAACGGTTTACAGTAGCGTTCGGGAGCTTCCCTGGGTTGTTTAACATCCCAAAGAGAAACTTCGCATCTGTTTCAACCACTAGGTTCCTCGATCCCCACAATAAATATTTCTCTTGTTCTAGCACCATTCTCAAGCCACATAGCTCTCGCTTTGGCTGAGAGTATCTCTGCTGTCTTTCGTCTAATAATATGGACCCAAACTTCACATAATGTATTAGCTTAGTGTCTTCTTCATCTCTCTGATATATGTAGTATCCCACCGCCCTCCATGAAGTATCCACGGCGACTACTATGGGTTGTTTACTCGGAAATTCGGGGTTCCTGGTAGGGAAACAGCACTGAATCGCATCTTTCAGCTCTTGTTTGTGCCTTCCTTTTGTTTTCTCCCCATTCAAACTCTTGTCCCTTCTTAAGCTTTTCATATAGAGGTGCGGCAATGGCTATGAACTTCGGGATATGATTCCTACAGCGCGTAGCTGTTCCTAGAAAGCCCCTTAGTTCCGAGACATTCTCGCAATCCCCCCATCTCAAAATCTTCCCAATTGTGTCTGTGGCAGGCAACCGTCCTTTATAAGAGCACTCAAAACCTACTACGGTGATTTCATCAGCGCAGATAGTCATCTTAGGCCCAGAGAAGGTTCCTCCTACGTATTTCGTCCTCTGTAGGATCCTATTGACTGTCTGCATGTGTTCCCATACAAATTTTCGGATCCCTGGGTTCTCTTTCAACGTCTCTTCAGTGCCATCTGGCAGCTCATATCTAGTTTTCGGTCCTCCGATGGGTACATCATCTATGTACGGCATCGTGTACTCTGGTATCTCATTTGCTAGGATCGCCGTTACATCCTCATGGAATATAGGCACCGAATTTGTCCATCCCAAGGGTAGCGTCACTAAGCGTAGCGCTCCAAAGGGTGTCTGGAACGTTGTCAAGTCCCGAGACGACTCAGCTAACAATCGCTCATCATATCCAACATACAGATCCAGAATGCCTCCACAGGCTCGTCCTGCAAAGTGCATTGCTAAATCTTCCGTCGCTGGCGGCAGCCCTGAATGCGCTATGGTCGCTCTGTTCAGCGGCTCCAAGCTGTGTACGATTCTCAAGCTTTTTCCATCTTTCTTCACTACACAGAACCATCTCGATCTATATGATAAATTCGACGGCCCATAGACACCCGCACTAACCTTCCTCTTCATGATAGGACAGACTTCATCATAGATCGCTGGCGGAATCGGAATGGGCTTCTCAACCCACGGAGTATGCTCTACCGTCGGTACCTCGATCGGCGGGAGGAAATCCTCCCTAAAACATCCCCTCTCCTCATCTGTCCACGCGAACGCCTTTTCGTGAACCATCATGATATGGTGCATCAGTTGTCTTTCTTCTGGCCATAAGGAATCTCCTGAGTGGGCCTCGTCTAGCTTAAGCTTACGCTCCTCGGTGTATCTGCCTGTTGGGGCAAACTCAGGGGGATGCGTGTTAAGCTTAACCATTTCTGCCAGTGGGTCCCCTTTTATTTCTCGTTTTATCCTAAATCTCTCCGGTAACTCGCCCAACACCGGCCTCACTTTTAAGGCGACTGGTTTATATTTCTTCCCAGCCAAGCATTGTACGGTATCCTCGTCATCTTCTTCAGTTTCGACGATAGTTATTCCCTGAATCTCGGTACCCTGAGCGTTGGCGATGCGTCCTAGACACAATAACGCCGTTGCTTTATCTTCTTGTGGGAAGTCCTCGTCGCGTATGACTCGGCCAATGAACATTAGCTGTAGCTCGGCCTCTGAGAAGCTTCCTTTTGCTAAGCTTGGTGTTTGCGCGACGACTGGACCCTTTTCATCATCATAGTCTATTATACAAGCCACCTCTCCTTGTTCCTCAGTCAATTCATCGAGGTTTCTTGGAAATTTTGACTGTTTTCTCTAAGCTTAGGAGGATTACACACTCCCCGAGCATAAGTTGGTAACACAGCCCTTTCTCTGGTATTTGGGTCCGTAACAACCAAGGTTTGCTCGCCACTGGCGCTATTCCTGACTTCGCTAGCCGTCATTACATCAAACGGTTGGCCCAGCAATATTCGATAAGCAGGGTTGCGAACGATGTGTACTTGCAAATAGATCGTGACTCTCCCGCAGGTGAAGCCCACATTCTTCGCTAGGCCACAAGTCTTCTCAACCTGTCCATTCGCGCTCTGCAAATTGATCGTGGTATCTGGGTCCCAAGAGACTTGACACGCAATCGCCGCCTCCTGACTCATGGATACGATCTGCGACCCATTATCAAGGCCTCTCCCTGTCGAATCCCATTTATCAGAGTCGGAACTACTCTCAACGGTTCGAATTCTTTGGCAATAAACACCTGCCGTCCCCTGTCTCGTCTGGGAAGTGATTCCAGGTACTGCATGATTGGATCCTGAGCTACCCATGCTTGGGTTGCCGAGCCTTCTCGGAGCACCGTATCATACTTCAGAGGGCCGTCTGCCAGCTCCGTTATCATGACCTGTACCGGTCCACTATTAATCTCTATGTCTTCTGTGTCGTCGTCCGGGGGCCCAACTCCTGCTATTAAGCTTTGACTTGTGGGTACCCTTTTTCTCAGAATTCGCTCACTGTAAGCGATTCTGTATAGCGGTGATAATGCTAAGAGTTCCCCATGCGATATTGAGGCTTCTCGCTTCAATACCCTGCTGAGTACCTCCTCAACATCAACGTTCTTCTCTATAGGGGCCTGGTGCTTATACGCGGGCTCCTTTTTAGAGGGTTCCATCCTTCTGACGGGCAGCGGTGGTACCTCGACGACAGGGCGCAGTGGTTTAACATTTTTGTATGGTAGCTCCCCTGCCTCTGCACGCGTTGGTTTCTCCGTTGTCTGTTCTATTTCCTCATTCTCTGATTCTTCTGATCGCTCGGAATCTGACGAGTCCTCAGGAGTCTGTCCTCTGGCGAAGGCGACCTTCTTCTTCAGAGCCGGCTCCTTCCTCGAACCCTTTAGAAACCCGACTCCGAGTTCCAAGTCTTCGCGCCACTTCTGGTGTCCAAATACTGGCTTGCCGAGGGTTTACCACCCGTCAAACCACTAAGCTTAGTCTGTATCTGGGCCAATTGTTCGGCCAAAGAATGTATCTCGACATTATCATCCTTTTTGGTCATAAGCTTAAACTTTGGGACACTCCCAGCGTTAATGGCTGCTGTCTCCAACATTTCCATGCGTTGTTTCAGACGGCGGATCTCTTCCTCCGCTGGTGACCTTTGGTTTTCTGACCTCGGGAACGCTCTCTGCGCAAACACCGCTGGCCCTGGTACTTGTGGTATCTCAGGTCCAACCTCCGGAAGTTCTGGTATCTGAACGAAGAGTTGTCCCTTTGTCGCGTAGTACTTCGCCACTTTCTCTTTAATGGGCCCTTCTCCTCGAGGGATATTCGAGCCGTCTCCCATATATATTTTATTCCCTTCGACTCTAATTCGGCCGGCTTGTTTATCCGCCTCCATGTCCGGGCAGAATAGCCAGCTATGGCCTAATAACCAGCAGTAGAAACACTTTCGATCGGACAGCGACCCTGCCGGCCCACTCCCGGTGTTCCTCTGAGTATGATTATGGCCGAAATGGCTATGTCCGTCCTTTGCCAAACTCTCTAGGTATGATTTCAAGGTATGCCCCTGGATATTCATGAGGTCCTTAAGCTCAGTGAGACCGCCTGCCATCTGCGAAACTTCATCCTGGAATTTCTGCTTTAGGCTTTGCAGCTCTCGCTTCGCTACAGGGTCGTAAGTCCCTGTTCCAGACGTCGCGGGTTACGTGCCTTTATCATCCTCTCCACAGTCCCTGTTAAATCTCCCGTCTTCCATATAGCTGCAAGGCGTAAAAAGAAGGCAAAATCTAGTCAACCACAGCCTGGCCTTCGCGTCCAGGCCGCCATTCGCGACCCGTCTGCCCTTCAATTGCAGCCTCGCAGGCGCCCGGGCCAAGGCTCTAAGCGCTGAGCTTTGGGTTTGTGCTCAAGAGGAAGCTGGGGGCGGTGGATTCTGGTGTGACACTTGTACCTTAACGTTAGATCACCATACCCAGTATCCTAAGCCCAACTATCAACCTATTCGTGCTCCAATTGACCCAAGCAATAAGACACGCTAAAATTGAGCATTCTGATCCCTGAATCACAACAGCCTCCTACAGGAACAACGTACCTGGATCCAAAGGTCGTTCAAGAACACCAGGATGATCGCTTGAACCATAAGGGCCTCGCTGGCGGATATGAACCCCAAATTCTCATTGCGCTGGCAGCTGGAGCAATTCTCCATTGACGATTTACAATGCAGATAGACTAGCAACCTGCAAAGCATGCACGAATGGCTGCACTCCCCTCCCTTTGCCACCTAGACTCAGATGGAGCAGCATTCTTCCCTCATCGCGCGCTATTGCCATCAATGCGCCTCTGATCTCACACGCCAGTGCAGCCCAAGTGTCCACGCATTTCCAGATAGAATGCAAGTTTCAACATACATTCCATAAGGATATGGTATTGGCAGGCATGGATGGATGGTACTACCGTTGACTATTTCTGATACTATGGGAGCGACTACACACCCCCAATATGGCAGGCGTGCAATCACACACCCCCAATATGGCAGGCGTGCAACCACACACCCCCGATACGGCAGGCGTGCAACCACATACCCCCGATACGGCAGGCGTGCAACCACACACCCCCCATATGGCAGGCGCGTACACATTGACACGTACCTCGGCGCATTCCGCATATTATTATTCACTGCGCCAGCGAACTGATACGACAAATGGAGTGTTGAAATAGTATTTTATTTATAACCTGAGCATGAACTTGATAAACCACATAACATATCATAGACTTACCTGATTCGCGGCTTGTGGGATCTCTTCGGGGTGGTTTCTTTTTGTCCCAGACGGAGTGGGGTTTTCGCCGCTTTGTAAAACGTTCAAGTCCGTGGCAATTCGAGCGCTTGGGGCTTCATTAACGCTGGACTGCGCTCCAGCAGTCCCTGTAAGGGCGGTGGTATCTGACCAGGACATGCTATTTAGCTGACATCATACTAGCTCTTGCTACCACTTCCCACCTAGTTTACGTCGCTCCGCCGGGGTCATCTTGCGGTGGGGGTGTCCGGACGATGAGGTCGACGACGCGGCCATCGAACTCTGTATAGGTACCGTCATCATTTTCATGCTTCAACAGCGCTCACAGAAAACGACCTGTTCCAACATACCTCGTTGGCCTGCGCGATGGGGTGGCCCTGCTTGCGTTCGAATTGGCGTGAGCTTGAGCTGCTTGCATTCTTGGAGGGTCCCGAGTTCGATTTCATGATTTGTTGAGGCATGGCGTTGGTTGTCGGTGGACTGGGGCTGGATGATTCTGTATGGGCAAGTGTATATGGTGTGCAAGGACCACTGCTGGCTCACCGTTTTATACCTTTCGATCCAACCGCTGACACGCCCAAACGTAAAAGCGGACAACTACTGTCCAGGGACTGGAATAGAATCGACTATTGGAGACATTCATTTCAGAGGTAGTAGACTGGAATGCAGTAGGCATGTGTTCGCGAGACACTGGTTCCATTGTTTACTTTTACCCTAAATCCAATCACAGTGTATTTGCTCAGACGATCTGCTTCTCCTAATCATGGGCTCTCTGTCTCGTATATATGTGCTGCATTTGTGTGCAGCACACTGAAGCTCCCCAAACTTGATACCGACGCGTCGGGCAATCACTGGGCGTTTCACATCCCTGGCCCCACGTGCCTGGCCCCTCGCCATCCTTCTCCATTGGACATTCGTCCCTGTTCACAACGCCTCCGTCAGTGTCTTCAACCAGTAGTTTCAAACGTCCGCGAGCCGAGTTGCACTCCACGCATGCCGCCGTATGTATACGGCAAGGGTCGACACCCAACCCAAATATGGCAATAGTGGAAGATCCGACTATGCCCCTGCGCCACGCCCGCCATCGCCTGCCTCTCCATTCTCTTAGTTGAGTTGTCCCACTCCCCATCGTACAAGACCTACCCCACTCCAGGTTTCCAATTGGGCGGGAAAACTGGTCGGTGGATCGGACCCCCCGCAGGGTCGGACCCGATCGCATGGCTATTAAGAACCCTTGTCGCACCGAACTTGAGTGTTAACACCCTTCATCTTTAGTCCCCCCGAAACACCTCGTCACAACCCCCGCCCAGTACGCATGGCAGTGCTGGAAAAATTGAATGTGGATTGCAGGGTAGCCTGGGCGTTGTTGTCGTATCTAGAGAGACCTCCAAGCGGTGTCTGCGCTGGAACCGTTACATGAATATGTATTGTGTGGGTTTTCAAACGGTGAGCATTAGTAGAGGTCGGGTTGTTCCCCTGTGTTGAGCAACTCATGAAATCCAGGAGGATGCTGATGGAGGGGTGATCGGTGAGTAAGTTGGTTATTGCGAAATTGAGTATTGCGGCAGATATGGTAAGGGTCGACACTCGGCCCGGATATAGCAAGTGTCTCCTTCAGCATCCCCCCAGGCCCAAGGCCTCTCCATGCTCCCCATCCTGCAAGACCTGCCCCTCTCTGCTGTTCCAATTGGGCGGGAAAACCGGTCAGTGCGCGGGAAACCTTGCAGGGTCGTTGCATTGCTTTAAAACCCTCGGCGCATCGTCATGCTGGGCGCTAAGCCTCTTCGCCTTCTGTCCCACCTGCCACCTTGGCTCTCTTTCCTGGGCCCCCTGTCTGCTCGGTTCTCACGACAGCGCTGGGGCTTGGATCCTTCCACATGCGCAGTGGGTGGATCCAAGCTCCAGTCTAGGGTATGTTTCTGTCTGGTTCTTGTTTGCTCTCACCTTTCCCGGGACTTTTCTAGGCAGGTTGGATACAGGAGGATGTCTATGGGTGTTTAGGACATGATTGGATTGATTTTTCGAGTGTTTTATCTTTCAAAAATTCCTGAGCGCTGCACCAGCGCATCTCACTCCGGAGTCTGAGAATTTTACACCCACTTTTTGATGCATATTTTTTCGCTTGTTGACCTCTTGTGCTTCGGCTACTTGGTTTGTACCTGATGTATGAAAAAAAGGACTTGGTGTTTTCTTTTACATATGAATTGATTAGGGATTCAGCATTCAAGTTGATAAAGACTTTAGGGCAGGTCAACTGGATTGAATGGCCAAGCATTGTGCCCAAATCTGCCAAGGCAATAAATAGTTTTACCTAGTCCAATCTTGAGTAAACAAGCCCTGCTTGCTCCTCCTTAGCCCAGCAACCAAGCAACTGGAAAAAATGCCCAAGGGAAAGTCCTCTAGCCAAGAAAAAGCTCAAAAGGGAAGCAAGGTAGGTGTTTGTGCAACATGTTTTGACCTTTGGGGCTTTGACTGAACCCCCTGGGCAGCTTGCTGAAGGAGGCCAGAAAATCCCAAGGCCTCCAGCTGGCTTGCATCTAATGAAAAATGCCTTGTGTAGCAACACCAACAGACATAGAAGCCCTAAAGTCCGGCTTGGAGAGACCCTGAGACAGGCAGAGTACAGAGTCCAGGAATTCTTGCTTTATGCAGACAAGTACCGGCTGCCTTTTACCCATGAAGATTTGAAGGCCCAAAATGGTCGCTCGGATAAAATATGGGCCAAGATGGACGCCATTTGCGACAAGGAACTGGGACCTAACCAGCCTAGCCGCCCCTTCTCCGCTCAATACTTTGACAAGGACGGCAAACCACTCTTCTTTTACTTTGGGGTGAGGAGGAGAGATGACCGGGTGGGTTGACTAGCATAGCAGATCCTGTGAACACATTTGCTTACTGGGGAATCAGGAAATCAAACAGTTCCTTGACCTGGGTGGAGACCCTTCAGTTCAATACCAAGGTAAGACAGCACCGGACATGCATGGCAGCAACCTGGTTGAGGATGGGATAGGGGTAAGTGGCCTCTTTAGTCTTATATGAGTTATTAAATGTTAGCAGGACCAGTTAGCTAAGGCCTACCAGCATGCTACACAGGAGCTCTGTGCCATGGTGAAGCCAAAGCCATGCACCAGCTCAGACAAGAGGCACAAATCCGGGGACACAGACGGCCATGTGTTGAGTTACCCCATTCAAGGGTCAAGTGAACTAGGCAAGGAGAGCACAGGGATACTCCACCTTGTTCAAGGATGGATACAGCAGGGCCAAAGAGAGCGGGTGAGTGCCGCAGCTCCATCCAACAACGTATATATATGATCTTGAACATATATTAGGGCCTGTACCTCTCAGAACCCATGTCAAGGAGTGGAACAGCAGTAGGAGCGGTAGCTGGCTACTACTTTGAGACGAGCCCGGTGGCCAAGATTTTGGCCATCATGTTCAAGGCAACTTTCCCGACCATGTATGCGCAGTACGAGAAAGCTTTTGAGGCAGGAACCTGGTTCCAGGATCGAAGGGACCCGGGACCTTGGCTTGGAAGAGCCATCATATACAAGCTCCAAGGGGATCTGCATGTGGATGACAAGGACTTTGGGCCAGCAGCATGTTTTCCATGTGGCAATTTCATAGGGGGGGAGATGTGCATTCCCCAATTTGGGGCCAAATTCTCGTCTGTAACCCACCTACCTTGCTCTCCCCATCCCCTTTCTAATACCTTGATCCTCATCAGGTATCTTCCAGGGCATGTCTGTCTCTTTGAGTCAGCAGACATCTGGCACAAAGTCTGTCTCTACCAACCACTTTTGCACAACCCTTCAATACCTTCCCTAACCCCAGGAAGAATTTCCACTGTCTTTTTCTTCCCTGAAGCCAGCTATGAGATTCTCAAGGACAAAGAGAAGGAGTGGGGGTTAAGGACAAATTATGGAAAAGGGGGAAGCCTAAAGGACAAGCTCATCTGTAAGAGGTAAATTAGCTCTTAGGCTGTTGTAGGGACCTGTTCTCTTGAGAGAACTAAGCTGAGGCATGTACATGTAAAGCTACAGTTAGTCAAAGAGGCAGGGAGGTTCTCAATAGTGGGGGTGTAGTGAAAGTGTCACATTAGCAACAAAATGATACAAAAGAGTGCAACCAGTGAAACGGTTGCTGGGCTCGTCTTCTCGACCTCGTAAAACTGGGTACAAGTACAACTCCAGTTGAGTGAGGGACTTTAGAAAGAGAGAGTGTGTGTGTAGAGGTGGGCAAGTGGCTATGCCTGCAACGACCGCCCTACGCCGCCTCTCGTAGGACTCGGAACCCGAACCCGAAAACTCGGATCAAAAGTCTCGGAGTGCGCACATTATGGCAGGTAGCACAATTTCGACAGCATCCCCATTCCATCTCTGTCCTTTCATTCAAGTATTTTCTCTCCGTTTCCATTCCTTTCCCCAAGCGTCACTGTAGAGTAAAACTTCTCCCTTCTTATAGGCCTCTATATGCCTCGCAGACCACTACTTAATAATTATCTTTCATCTTTCCTAATCCTCTCCTCACGTGGCTACGAAATTTTCAGATTTCATCCCTTGTTTCACCTTCTCCGTCTCGCACGTAGCTTAGATCTATTTTCCCCTAATTTTCTCATCGCTTTCGAGCATAGGAAAAGATTATAACATAGTACATATGTTTGTATATAAGTAGCAGGCCCCGGAGACTTGTTCTCCAGTCAATATACGACCCATAAATTCCCTCTCTCTCTCTCTCTCTCTCTCTCTCTCTCTATCAAATGATTTATCTCTCCCAGCTTCGCCCATGGGTTCATTATCAGCTTCACCCTGAGTTCCCCATCCCAAACCTGCAAGAGGTGACTTGCGGTAGCCATTACCCGTGCAGCCATGCATCCCCTTATACACGGGGTGGAGCTAGGGAGGTCGAGTTCTGGATACCGAGGGTGATGGTGGGTAGTTGGGACGCGGGCCCTTCGAGGTTCGTCGATAGCCTTGATGTGTCTCGTAATCTTTTCATTGCGTAGACCTACCAGCTCGTGATATAGGTATAAACCCTACCGTACTGGCGTAGGTACTCCAGAAAAATCATAGGACCTCCCTCTCTCTCCAGTTACCTTCCCACAGTCGAGAGAACGGAAGGGCAAGAAAACGCGATATGCTCCATTTTTTAACGCATGCGCTACTTAATTTCTCAGACTACGTCGGCTCTTGTCGGACAGGTGCCCCTCCAGTTTCGACTGGCGTTCGCTGATAGCAGCGACGTTCTTTGGCACAGCACTTTTCTATCTACATTGTAAAGACTAGTCACCAAGGATCCCAATGTCCTTTTGTTGACTCCGCGATTCCCATCGGCTCTACAGGCGGCGCATCCGAGATGCACTGTAGAACGACTTCGGCGTTCGCAACAAATATAGTAAAAAGTGAGTGCAACCGGCGAAACGGTTGCCGGGCTCAAGTCCGTCGAACGAGTGATAGTGAGAGAGTGTGAAAATAATATCTGGGGGAACCAGAGTAACGACAGTGAACTCCTTAGAGGAACGAAGAGAGAGGAGGGGGGAAATTAACTAGAGAGGTGCTCGAGCACCCAAAATTATACTACGAGTCTAAAACAATTAACTACCGAAATATAGAATAAGTTGTGACGCAAAGCGAATATGTATCTGCGGAGACAAAGGAGAAGACTACGCTAAGGAAGGAGGGGGCATTGTGCCACCGGGAGCGACAATGCCCTGGGAGTCGAGTCGCGTTGGGACAATGGTGAGGAGGGAGCGCGCAACGAGCTGTGCGCATAGCCATGTTTCCTCCCTCGCGGCACACTCCCACTACAGTCTATGGAACTGCCGCTCGATGAGGCGCCACCCTCCCTACGCCGCTTCTCTGCCTCGCTTCATTGATTGTGCGCTGTTGTAGAGGTGGCTACCCAGCTGCTCGCATAGCTGAGCAAACCACCTCTCCATAACGAACTCGGACGAACCTTGACAAACACCAGTGCGACGATTTTCCTAAAAAGGAAACACGCGGCCTCGGATCAATTCATCCCGGTCACGATATCCACCCAACGCTGCCTGTAGAATACGATAGAAATTTAGGACAGTCTAAATGAACGGTAGCTAGTAATTTCCGACTTTCTTGTGTTTTTTTTTTATCCTCGTACTTGTTCCATCTCTTGTTTCTTTAATGTTCTTTGTAAAATTTCCGGAGCATACACGAGCTCCACAGTCCCTAGAGTATATAAACTGTATGTATTCTATAGGGACCTCAGTTAATAACGATTTTAACTCATATTCGAAGTCTCTCTCTCTCTCTCTCTCTCTCTCTCTCTCTCTCCCCATTTTGCTTCGTTCCGCCTCGCCCCAACGCCTCAGCTATCCGAAATGGTTCAGTATACCTCCCCTCGTCGTCTCATATCGTCTCAAGCCCACGCGTTGGGCGGTCTTATTTAGATCGCTCATTTTCTACCTGATTTCACTACATTATTAACAGGATCTGGGTTGAAGCCTCGGTGGCAGACGGACGCTGTCGCGCTCGCATCACCAAACCCCTAACACCCCAGATTTCATCCTTTCACTGTGTTGCGTCTCTCGTTTTCGGCCTAACAGTGGGGGCTCAAGTGCCTGCTCACTCGGCGTGTCTCGCTCTAACTAACAGCTGACGGTTATTGCCGGCAGCCTGCTGGAAATGAGGGAACTTAACAAGCTGGATGGCCGGACTCTGCACCGTGTTTTCTTCGTCTCCTCCTGATAGTTGCATGCGTTAACCTTCCTAGTGTCTTCCTGAACGTTCCTATACCACCAATGAAATTGAGCAATTCTCTTGTCCCTTCCTCCATTGGGAAGATCCTCTAGAGTTCTTGTATGTTTGATCTTCCTATCTTCCTTTCCATCCATCCCTCCCATACTCATCCGCAGGCCAGTCTAGCACAAAGTGATTGATTGTCGGGTATCTGTTTCCCTGCACCAGTGGTCCTCTCTCTTACCTATCCTTTTCAGCAGGTAGAATGCCTGTTCTGGGTGGAACTAGGATATTCCCCTGTGTTGGAATTAGCGATTCCGGAAAACTGGCGGAATGCCCCTGACCGCCTCATGGAGGCCATGTTGTAGATAGATTATATACATGTGTAGTTTACCAGTAGTACCTCGTCCGTTGACCTCCCCTTCCTCCCTCTTGTCGCCCCGTCGTTGTCTCTCATGAATACACGCCCTCGTCGCTGTCCACCTTCTTGAGCTGATTTCAACACCCTGGGCCCTCCACCCTCCAAAAGGAGTGGGTGCTCCGACTTTTTGCCCTATGATGCACATGGTGAAGCTTATTCCAGAGCAGACAATGATCTTGTCGAGGCGGTCCTTGGCCGGCCACGAAGACAAATGTGGATGTAGCTTCACCCAAAAATCCCTGCCGGTGTTGCCGGCAGCGTGGTGGCGCAGTGTTGGATGGGTGGGAATTGGAGCGATGACAGGCGGTGGCCTCGCGGCAAGGCAGTGAGTGGAGTGAACTGACGGCTAGCACCAGATCAGCGAGAGTGTACAAGAGAGGGGCTAACATGGCAACAAGGAAGTCTCTCCTACATCATCAATCTCGGGCATGAGCGCTCCGAGGGTCCTGATCCGACATTCATCATCAGGTTCATTTCATCTGAACATCTACCGGGAGGGGACATGCAGTATCTTCAGAAGAAGCTGAGAATCCCAGAAACCTTTGGAGCAACTTCTGGTGAGGGGAAGCTGCAACCCAAGCTTGCACCCTCATTATTGGATTGGATACAATGCATCATAAGTACAGGGTAGGTACGTATTTACGGATAGATCCCTGACCAACGCTCCCATACCAGAACACTCGCGGGGGAAGAGTGTTCTCCAGTGGCCACTCGAAGGACCTTGGTGCCTTACACAGGACTGACATAGACATTGTCTGGTTTAATGAGCATTACAGTGCAAACGGCGAGGGTTCGTGAATATGTGGAAGTACACGCCTTCCATATTGGGAATACGTGGACACGCGCGCATCAAGGGTAGCAGTACCCGTACACGCCTGCCGCATTGGGAATGCGTGGACACTCCTATGGTATCAGAATTGCGCATCAACGAGTACTACCTGTATGCAACATACCTGCCAATACCATATCCTCATCGAATATGTTGACATTTGCATCATATCTGGAGATGTGTGGACATATGCGCTGCGCTGAATTGTGAGATTCGAGGTACGTTGATAGCAGCAATGCGCGATGAGGGAGAGTGCTGCTCATCTGAGACTAGCTGGTAGAGGGAGACAAGCGTAGCCATTCACGCATGCGTAGTACATCTGCAGTGTAAACCATTAATGGAGCATTGCTCCTGCGGCCAACACAAGGAGACCTTGGAGTTCACATCTACTGACGGGGCCCCTTGTGGTTCCAGCGGTCAGCCTGTTGTTCTTCTACTGCAGTCGACCTATTTCGGGTGCGTATGGCGATGACACATGGCAATTTTTGTTCCAAGAGCAGGCAAAACAATCTTACCCTAGATTGGGAGCGATCGGGCATGGACCCAAAAACCAAAATAGGCATGATCCGCGAACAAATGAGAACGCCTAAGCAATGGAGGGCACTCAGACAGCTAGAGAAATCAAGGGTCTCGTACATGAGTGTTGAGGCAGATCACACACGGGATGAGTTGAGGACCCTGGAGGTGAGCACCCAGGACAACGGTGGTTGGGCCTTGGACATGAGCACCCCGAGGCTCTTGATCTGATGTTTGTCTCTGTGTTCTTCATCGGGCCAGGTGAAGAGGTACAGACTCTCCTATAGGTGAATTGTATCGAGACAGGCGCAGCCAAATGAAACGAAACGAACCACACCGAAATGAAACAAAACATAGCAAAACAAGGGGGGCGAGTCTGGCCGGCAAAATAATCACATGGGCGTCGAAACTACAGGGTTTGCCTGAGATGAGGGAGAGAGGGAGAGGGAGAGAACAAGGTGAAATGGTGGGTCCTGTATTGACTGGAGAGCATCTCTCCGTGGTTTCTACTCTATATACAAGTAAAAAAAATGCAACTAATTATATGTTTCCTACACCAGTACGGAGAGAAAAATAAGAGGTACAAAGGCTAGGTCATATCTGGGAGATAGAGAAGGTGAACCAGGGGAAATCCTGAAGTTTTCACCACTATGTTAGCAGAAACATAGGAAAGAGAAAAGGAGAGGATAAAAGAGATGCTGTGCGACGCATAGAACGGCCTATAAACAGGAATAAAACTTATTTTATGATCACGCTCAGGGAAAGGAATAGAAATATGAGTGAAATTTTATCTTTCAAGGAATGTATGGGGCTGTGAGCAGAGCGGAGAGGTTGTTGAAATGATAATGGCTCCTACAGCATGGGTGCTCCGAGATCCTTGATCCGAGAGTTTGTTCTGGGTTCGTCAGGTCCGTTTTCCAAGTTCTACGAGAGGCGGCATGGGCGGCCATTACATATGCAGCTGCGTGCCCGGCTCTACATAGGGCATGATACTGTTGCTTCCCAAACCAGCAGTAGTCCCAAGGATGCTTTTGGGCAACTATTTTGGGGGCTTCTAGAGGAATTCTGTGAAAGGCTGGTCGAAATTCTCCTGATTCTTCTTGCCTCAATTCGGCTGAATCCTGGAACCAAGGCCAACTGCTTTGCGGGGGGTCGTTGAGGGTCGTCCTCCCCGCTTTCACTGGGGCCGTTATTCTAGAGCAAGATCAGGGCCGAGGATGGAGTGCTAAATATAACGAGGGCAGGCCAACCTGAACGCTGGGCCCAACCCATGGCTGCCCAGTCGACTTGGCGTGCTCACGGATGAACTTGGTGGTCAGGAAGTCCCTGGGGCAGTGGTTGTCGGCGCAGTAGCACCAGAACATCCCATCTTCCTGCCGGTCGAGCATGATCCTACGGTTGACATAAGTGACCGTAACCCTTTTATGGTAGCGGCGACTGTGAACGTCGTAGGCATTGACCCCGGCAAAGGTCTCGGCGCATTGCGTGCAGGTGAATGTTTGGGAAGGCATGTTTTGTTAGAGAGTTCGCTTGGTAGTGGTATGAGAAAGCAACTGGGGGGATGCTAGAGGGCAGTTCTTCGCATCCTCCATTGAGAATCGATTCCAACGCAAACGGCACAGGTAGTCAACCTACAGTGTACCGATTGAGTGGGCTAGCGAAGGTATACATAGTATTGAGCGAATGGGGCCCAGCGGGCCCCGCTGGAGCTGCCACACCACTGTAAGGCTTCGCTGGCGGTCGATTGTGCCATGGACAGAGAGGGTATTGAGATCCCAGGATCGCGGTCACTTAGAATCCGGGGCTAGTAGGTGAAAAGCGGCAAGGAGAGATGGGAACGCGGCACGGCACGGGGCCAGTGTTGTGTGGACACATTGTCGCCATGGATAAATGGCCAGAACTTGGCCAGCGCGTGGCTTATTAAGAAAGCAGAGTAAGGCGGCATGTATTGCGGCATGGGATAGTAGCCACATGCGGCAATGGGGCAGCTTTGTACGGGGTAGCCAGCGATCAGTTTGCCCAGCTAGTGGGGTATACTAAATAGTTATTTGGATATCAGATGTAGGGAGGGCGGCAACGATGTAGCGGTGGTGCTACTACTACTGAGAGTCTATATATAAAATCCGCTGTGTGATATCATCCTCGATAACTTCATCAATGTGCCGACGTAGGTTGATGAGCGTATTGTGGGCTTGGTCTTGGACAACAAGCTTTTGGGCTTCTGAGTGATACAAACGATGTGTCGCATCCTTGTAGCTCAGGCCTAGGTGGTGCTGCAGTGCTTTGACCTCGGCATGGGCGGCAATAAGTTCACGGTGTGAAAGGCTCTGGACACATAGGAAATTAAGATACTGAGTGATAGGGTAGTGATTGGATATAGCGCACCGGCAACGCAGGGGCCATAATTTTGCCGCCCCCGATAGTTAAGTATGGGAGGTCCTCCATGGACATTGGCTAAAATGGGACCTAACCTTAGCTACTACTGGCCAACGCAACACAGGGGAGACGATGCCGGCACGGCAAAGAGATTGCGCGAGGCGGCTCCAATGCCGCCGATGGGCACCGGCAAATTGATGCCGTAGGCGGCAAGCGCAGGTCACGAACGGTAAGGTGCCGAATGCACCAACAGGAATAAAGGCCCTCTCGTCCTACCAGTACAATACCTAGGATACCCAGCGAGCGATGGTCAATGCCTTTTCGAGATTCAAACGGATTGAAATTTTCAGACCAGACGTGGACGTCTGCATTGATTGGAATGGCAAGCAACCTCTCCGTCCCGCTTCTGCAATTTTTGCCCTGGGTGCAGTTTCCCCCTGGATTCATAACAGGGCATTTCCCTTTGTCTAGGTATTTCATGGGGTTTCCGGAGACTCTGTGAAAGCCTATGTTTTCGTAAGAGAGTTGGTTTACCATCGGCAGGATCAGCTCTACAGCATGGCTTCGGTAATCAACTTCAGGGTCTCTCTGATGGACAGATACCTTCATGATAAAGTTGGATTGCTGCTATTGCCGGCACTAGATTTGACAGCTACGCTAGCGATCTCAGTCTGAGCGAGAGCACCCTGTTCGCGTACGAGAACGCATCACCTGTGTTGGCTCTACCCACATGCGGTCAGGGGCGCCTGCTCCGGTTGCTGATGGCATTGCAACCCAAATAATGCGACTGCTGTGCACGGGCATTTGCACCATATCAAGAATATCAAGAACGTGTTGAAAGGGTAGAAACGTTCGTGGGTTTTATATATAGATAGGGTGCTTGTTTTCACTAAGCTTAGCCGAAATTCGATAAGCTTAAAGCTAATACAAGGGGCATGAGATAGATAGTGAACAGTTTCGTCTTTTGGAGTGTTCTGGGGGTGCGTTCTGACAGTGACATTCAAGAGAGTAAAGTTTTAGAGGTTAACGAACAGCCGCTGAAGTTATCTTAGCCGTACGGTGCAACAGTGAAAGGACAATCCCTGTCAATTCAGAGCGCGGGGTCTCTGGTCTCTGGCCTCTGGTCTCTGTCTCTGTCTCTGGGTTGGTCGACGACCGAAGAACTCGCACTTAACAACGCACACTAAATTGTCCTCTGAAACCGTTCTTGATCACGGCTCGCAGACTTGCGTGTGGAAGCGGGGGTGAGACCTCTTGCTTCTCCACGAACAAGTGCGACCGTATTTATATTGTTGTAGATACATACACGAGAAATAGTAAATATGAAATAGAAACAATAAGCTTAATTGTTACAGGCACTGTAGAATATTTTGGAAGCTTCGGCAGCATTTCTGCCTTACCGTAGGGTGATGGGTTTTTCTCTGATTGACGAATGGCAATCCAGCCAGACGTGTTCCGCGCACGACTGCATTATTCTGCGTCCACGCGAGCGAGTTAAGCCTCTGGGTCAATTATGATCGGAATGTATAGCGGATGGACAATCCCTTGATCCGTTGTAATTAATCTCAGTTAGGCAGTATGCCGAGGTGCCGGGACCCACAAAGCACTCGTTAATTATGAGGTCTTTGATATTTCTAGGGCTTTGGGCATCGGTTGTCGCCTCCCGAACGTTGGAAGTTCCGTTCCGTGGTCCGGTCATCATTATTGGACTCGTTATAGGCGTAATACACCTGCGACAGCCGTTAGGTACATTCTTTATGTTCGAACGCATTCGAGTTCATCAGAAAACTGCTCATAAGGTCCCCTGATGCGACCTGAGTATACTCGATAGGCTATGTAGAGTCCTGAATCCCTCCGGAGAGCGTTCTGGTAGCTTGGTTCACTAAGCTTAGTGATAATGAACTGGTTTGAACATTTCCGAGGCTCGAATGTCCTCAATTCGGTCGAACTGGCTACTACGGGACATAGTACCAATCCTCTATAGAGTTCCTTAATGACATAGCCAATGATTCTATGTAGAGAATCGTTCCGGAGTACGGAATTCATGTATAGTCGTGAAATCGGCGTATCATCTCCCCCTAACCAATTGCTGACTGTCCTCAGTCATTATCTCCTTCAAATTTGCAGTATCTGAGTCTCTCTGACGCGCTCTACGTTCTAGAACATTCACCGGCTTTGGGGGTAGCGTATTTTCGCTAAGCCTATCCCGAATGATGCCATGTCACCGAGTTTAAATGTATAGATCAACTTCTTGTTGCTATAGCTTAATTTTTTATCTCGTTATTGGGTCTTTTAAAAGTCCCAAGTTCTCGTTATCTCTCGTTCGTTTGCTCTCTCATCTTCTTTCTCATCTCTATCATATCTCATCTCTCACTCTCAACAACTTCTATCCATCATCAGAATGTCCGGCAACACGCGTAGCAACAAACGGGCTCGCTACGAGGAAGACTCTGATTCCTCTTCCGGTAAGTAAAGTTCGCCCTCCAGTTGTTTTCGTTGCTAACGCTGTTTTCAGACTACATTGGGCCGAGCAACGCTCCCCAGACCTCACAAAACGCGCCCTCTCCGTCAATCGCGCAACGTAAGTCGCGTTTTCTCTCATTCTTTTGTTATCTCTCATAGCTCTTCTCCGTTTTTAGGTCTCACTATTCGCCTGCCGGCGCGTCGCGACCGCATGGCTCAATGGGCAGCACCAGCACCACGTGCTAGGAGGGCTAGAGGCGGAAGAGGAGGAAGAGGAGGAAGAGGAAATCGACAGGCAGGTATGGACAGGACTCCTCCGCCGCCGTACTCGCCTCCTCGCGAACCAACCCCCCCTCCAACTCTGTTGTTCGCTCCCGTGCCGAGTCGGGTTATTTCTATCGCATCTCTGTGCAACCCCGTTGAAGAGCCCTCTGCTGGATTTTCCGCAGAGGCTTCTTCGACCAACTCCATTGAAGGGCCTTCTGCTGGAGCTACCACAGAGGCCTCTTCATTGCCCCCTCTCGCTTTCTCTCTTCTGGAGGTCGACCGCACAGACTCGTTGGTGCTCCCTCCTCTGGCTACTGCGCCGTCTCTAGAGGTCCCGGGTCCTTCAACCCTTAGGCATTCTTCGCCTAGTCCTTCATCAGGGACTTCAACTCGTAAGCTTAGCCCCTTTTTCTCTAAGTTTAATTCCTGCCAATGATTTTATGCCCTAGCTCGTATTCCAGCAGCTCTCAAAGGCAAACAGAGAGCAAAATCGGCCACTCCGCCCCTTCCTCTGTTCTTGGCGAGTTCAAATTCGCCATCACGTTCCCCGGTCCCGGAGGTCCCTCAAGCAGACCTCCTCCGGATTTTTAGTTCGTCATCGACTTTGGACGGCCAAAACGCGTTGGCCTCTCCCAGGTGCCCAACGCCTTCTCCTCCCTCTCTTGCTTGCGCTCCCGTGAAAGCTCCTTCCAATGGCACGGAGATTTCGCCTTCTCCGGACTTGGAGCTTCTTCTGGAACCCTCGCCTATTCCTCAAGAGCCGGAGTTCGCCTTTCAAGACGAGTTTCTGGCTTTGTCAACCCCTGTGCCCTCTCGTGTGCCGAGCCCTTTGGTTCCGGAGGCTCCTGAAGGATCGCCTCCCCAGGCTGGGCCATCGAAGTCACGTCAAAAACGCGTGAATCCGCCGAAGAAAAGTTCAAATACGCGCTCGAAGAAGCACGTTCCCCGGGCTCGCGCTCGACGCACGGAAGCCGAAATCATCCGAGAGCACGGATACCGACACCCCGTCCCACTCTTCAGTGAGGACTTTTCTCAGCTGCTGGCCATTAGCCAGCTCTCCGTAAGCCTCTCCTTTATGTTTCTCTTATGTTTTCTCACTGACTTATTGCTTCCCTCATCCAGTACCTGCCACCCCTCTCACGATGTCCGACTTGCGCCGCGCGCAAATTAGAGTGCGAGCATTTGGGCCTAGGTAAAAAGTGTCGCAGCTGCGACCTTTACAATTACCCGTGCACATTTGCAGATCATCCACGGGTTTCGGCAGGCGTTGCTAACGCCCTGGTCACGTCCACGATGACCAGTCAATACCGTAAGTGTCTCGGTTCACTACCTTTTCTCTTTATTCATTTTATCTTTAGATCTGGCCGCCTTTGCACGAGTCGCTTCCTCCTCCTTGGTCAGTCTGGAGGCGAACCGAGTGGCTTATGAGGCGTCGGCGTTCCACCATCGCCGAGTAGTCTACCAGTTTGTCCAGGAGATGCAAGCAACCCGGACCACTTTGGAAGGCAATGATGTAGCCTTTGTCGAAATGGGCATGGCTAACTCCCTCGAAGACGTCCATGCCTTCTTCGAGTTCGCGGACCATTTTCCCGGGGTCCCGACGTATGAGGAGTTCGAGGAACTCAAATCCCTCCTCTTCCTCGCATTTCCAATGACTCAGAATCCCGAGGCCATCTTGGAAGACTTGCACTAGTGCCCGCCTCACTTTTATCTCTTGAATGTAATATATAGCTTTGTCATGTATATACATTCAATATCATATTCTTGTTTCTTGTCCCTTTTTTGAGCTAAGCTAAGCTGTTTCTGTTGAAATCTTCTCAAGAGGGTGGTATACAACAACGAAGTGTATTCACGAGAAAGAGACAACGACGGGGTGAGGAGTAAACGGACAAGTTACCTACTAGTACGCTACGTGTGTATGTCCTTTCTACAACGTGGCCGTCACAAGGCGATCGGGTGACCTGCACATCGGCATTCCGTCAGTTTGCCGGAATCCTCAATTCCAACAGGTTCTGTCTTGCTTGTCATCTCCTAGAGCTAAGGTAAAGACCTCCTGAGAGACTCCTAAGCTAAGCTAGGTTGCCAGCCGCTTATATACTCATTATATATTTCTCTGATATTTCTGTGATGGCTAATGACACATCAACGCGCAGTGATCCGGCCATCCGTTCCGGCTCGCTTGTAAGTTCGAACCAGCCTATCCACGAAAAACGCGAAAAAGCCGTCCAACGCTTATTGGAGCGTCACTTGGAGCCCATCTCCCCCTAGCCAATTGAAATTGGTGCCCTCACCGTTCCATCAGAATCCCTGCGCAAACTGATAACCGCGAGACCCTGGCTACATGTTACCTAATAAGGCATCTGTGGTTCGGCGAGTCTGTCATAGGCTGACCATTCAAGATTACAGGTCTCCTAGGCATCTCAGGTCATAAGCTTAGGCTGAAGGGCTCTTTTCATCCACTCGCCATGATTCGTCATCACTGCCACCAGCCTTTTCTTATAAAAGCACGGGAGCGACGCCTCATTCTAGCAGATATTCTCCGCAAGAAAATGGCTTCTTCTATCCCCAATCTCCAAGTCGAGCTCGACGATCTCATCAGCAACGCCAAAGGTCGTCTTCAGCGTCTCCAAAATGGTCAAGTCACTCGTCCCCTCGTCGAGAAGGCTCTCCTCACGTTCGAAGGTCCTGGGGTATGTCTATTCGACCCCATGTCTCTTTCTTCGTTGTTCAATTATTCCCTTGTCTGCTTATATTGAAGCGTTATCGGAAGACACTGAAGCTATCAAGCTCCATGTCAACCAAGACTATGCCTTCTGTATTCGCAAGCTCTTCTAAATTTACCAAAACAACTACCATCCGTCTCATGAAATGCCCGCGATCTACAAGGCGCTCTCGGAATGCTGTAGTCGCATTAATCGCGTTCGCGCCGAGGAATCCAACAAAACCAGGGCAGAAGAGGCTCAGAACCCGTCGTCTACGACTGGCTCTACTTCCTCTAACGCTGCCGAAGGCTCTGCTGCCGCCAAACGCGTAAGCTTAGCGTTCTTTTGGCTCTAATCGTCTTCTAATGTTTAAGCTTAGCCTCGCAAAGGTCGCAAGGCCCCTGCCTCTGCTGCTGTTGTGGTAAACACCGATACCGAGCCTGCTGAGAGTATGAACAGTGCTTCCAACTCCCGAGACGGTAATCTAGCTGCTTCTCAACCTCTCACATTGGCTGAGATCATCGCTCGCCTTCAGGACATGATAGTCGACGAGGAGATTTCCCAAGCGATCGTCGAAGAGGTTCGTGTAGTCTCGCCTTCTCGCAAACGTCGTTTGTCTACTTCCGACGTGGTGCGCCAGTTCTACTCCCCCTAACCACTGATTCTGACTTCCTCCTTCGTTAGGGGACCGTCAAAAAGTCCTCATCCTCAAAAGGCACCGTCCGTCTTCTTCCCTACTGTCAAGTTCCCAATATGCACACTAAAAACTGCTATTACGCCCGGGCTGAACAGGTTCTAGCCAAGGCAAACGCCAATACTGCCAAGCGTGCCCGTACCGAGTTTGCTCCCGATGAACGCACCTTCGCTGGCTTATCTGGGGGGCATTTCTCACTTCTATTCGCTAAGCTTAGCGGCTCTGACACTCATTCTGGCCAGCTCGTTTGCTCCAGGAACTCTAGAACCTCCTGTCTCACTCTCGCGGCGAGTACTAGTCCGACTCTCGCAGTGACGACGCTCGGTCGGTCAAATGCGACCTTAATTCGCTCAGCCGGGACTTCATCGAGGCTATTCCTTCGCTCGAAGCCAACTTAAAGGGGTTCCACTTCCCGGGTTGTTCAACATCCCAAAGAGAAACTTTGCGTCTGTTTCCACACTAGGTTTCTCGATCCCCACAATAAATACTTCTCTTGTTCGAGCACCATTCTCAAGCCACACAGCTCTCGCTTCGGCTGAGAATATCTCTGTTGTCGCTCGTCTAAGAGTATGGACCCAAACTTCACATAATGTATTAGCTTAGTGTCCTCTTCATCTCTTTGATAAATGTAGTATCCCACCGCCCTCCATGAGGTATCCACGGCTACTACTATGGGTTGTTTACTCGGACATTCGGGGTTCCTGGTAGGGAAACAGCGCTGAATCGCATCTTCCAGCTCCTGCTGCGTCTTCCTTTCGTTTTCTCCCCATTCAAACTCTTGTCCTTTCTTAAGCTTTTCATATAGAGAGGTGCGGCAATGGCTATGAACTTCGGGATATGATTCCTACAGCGCGTAGCTGTTCCTAGAAAACCCCTTAGTTCCGAGACATTCTCGCAATCCCCCCATCTCAAAATCTTCCCAATTGTGTCTGGCGGGCAACCGCCCCTTATAAGGGCACTCAAAACCTACTACGGTGATTTCATCAGCGCAGATAGTCGTCTTGGGCCCAGAGAAGGTTCCCCCTACGTATTTCATCCTCCGTAGAATCCTATTGACCGTCTGCATGTGTTCCCATACAAATCGTCGGATCCCTGGATTCTCTTTCAACGTCTCTTCAGTGCCATCCGGCAACTCGTATCTAGTTTTCGGTCCTCTGATAGGTGCATCATCTATGTACGGCATCGTGTACTCTGGTATTTCATTTGCTAGGATCGCCGTTACATCCTCATGGAATATAGGCACTTAATTGGTCCATCCCATGGGTAGCGTCACTAAGCGTAGCGCTCTAAAGGGTGTCTGGAACGTTGTCAAGTCCCGAGACGACTCAGCTAACAATCGCTCATCATATCCGACATACAGATCCAGAATGCCTCCACAAGCTCGTCCTGCAAAGTGCATTGCTAAATCTTCCGTCGCTGGCGGTAGCCGTGAATGTGCTATGGTCACTCTGTTCAGCGGCTCCAAGCTGTGTACGATTCTCAAGCCTTTTCCATCTTTCTTCACCACACAGAACCATCTCGATCTATATGATGAGTTCGACGGCTCATATACACCAGCACTAATTTTTCTCTTTATGATAGCACAGACTTCATCATATATCACTGGTGGAATCGGAATGGGCTTCTCAACCCACGGAGTATGTTCTACCGTCGGTATCTCGATCGGCGGGAAGAAGTCCTCCTTGAAACATCCCCTCTCCTCATCTGTCCACGCGAACGCCTTTTCGTGAACCATCATGATATGGTGCATCAGTTGTCTTTCTTCTGGCCATAAGGAATCTCCTGAGTGGGCCTCGTCTAGCTTAAGCTTATGCTCCTCAGTGTATCTGCCAGTAGGGGCAAACTCTGGAGGATGCATGCTAAGCTTAGGCATTTCTGCCAGCGGGTCCCCTTTTATTTCTCGTTTTATCCTAAATCTCTCCGGTAAATCGCCCAACAACGGCCTCACTTTTAAGGCGACTGGTTTATATTTCTTCCCAGCCAGGCATTGTACCGTATCTTCGTCATCTTCTTCAGTTTCGAAGACAGTTATCCCCTGATCCTCGGTACCCTGAGCGTTGGCGATGCGTCCTAGGCACAATAACGCTGTTGCTTTATCTTCTTGTGGGCAATCCTCATCGCGTATGGCTCGGTCAATGAACATTAGCTGTAGCTCGGCCTCTGAGAAGCTTCCTTTCGCTGGGCTTAGTGTTTGTGCGACGACTGGTCCCTTCTCATCATCATAGTCTACTATACAAGCCACCTCTCCTTGTCCCTCAGTCAACTCATCGAGGTTTCTTGAAAATTTTGACTGTTTTCTCTAAGCTTAGGAGTATCACACTCTCCTCGAGCATAAGTTGGTAACACAGCCCTTTCTCTAGTATTTGGGTCCGTAATAACCAAGGTTTGCTCGCCACTGGCGCTATTCCTGACCTCGCTAGCCGTCATTACATCAAACAGTCGACCCAGCAGTACTCGATACGCAGGATTGCGAACGATATGTACTTGCAAATAGATCGTGACTCCCCCGCAGGTGAAGCCCACATTCTTCGCTAGGCCACAAGTCTTCTCGACCCGTACATTCGCGCTCTGCAAATTGATCGTGGTATCTGGGTCCCAAGAGACTTGACACGTAATCGCCGCCTCCTGACTCATGGATACGATCTGCGACCCACTATCTAGCAAGGCCTCTTCCTGTCGGATCCCATTTATCAGAGTCGGAACTACTCTCAACGGTTCGCATTCCTTGGCAATAAATACTTGCCGTCCCCTGTCTCTTCTGGGAAGTGATTCTAGGTACTGTATGATTGGATCTTGAGCTACCCATGCTTGGGCTGCCGAGCCTTCTCTGAGCACCGTATCATACTTCCGAGGGCCGTCTGCCAGCTCCGTTATCATGACCTGTACCGGTCCACTATTAATCTCTATGTCTTCTGTATCATCGTCCAAGGGCCCAACTCCTGCTATTAAGCTTTGACTTGTGGGTACCCTTTTTCTCATAATTCGCTCTCTATAGGCGTTTCTGTATATTGGTGATAATGCTAAGAGTTCCCCATGCGATACTGAGGCTTCTCGCTTCGATACCCTGCTGAGTACTTCCTCAACATCAACGTTCTTTTCTATAGGGGCCTGGTGTTTGTACGCCGGCTCTTTCTTTGATGGTTCCATCCTTCTGACAGGCAACGGTGGTACCTCGACGACAGGGCGCGGTGGTTTAACATTTTTGTATGGTAGTTCCCCTGCCTCTGCACGGGTTGGTTTCTCCGTTGTCTGTTCTACTTCCTCATTTTCTGATTCTTCTGATCGCTCGGAATCCGACGCGTCCTCAGGAGTCTGTCCTCTGGCGAAGGCGACCTCCTTCTTCAGAATCGGCTCCTTCCTCGAACCCTTTAGAAACCCGACTCCGAGTTCCAAGTCTTCCGCCACTTCTGGTGTCCAAATACTGGCCTGCCGAGGGCGTACCACCCGTCAAACCGCTAAGCTTAGTCTGTATCTGAGCCAACTGTTCGGCCAAAGACTGCATTTCGACATGATCATCCATTTTAGTCATAAGCTTAACCTTTGGGGCACTCCCAGCGTTAATGGCTGCTGTCTCCAACATTTCCATGCGCTATTTCAGACGGCGGATTTCCTCTTCCGCTGGCGACCTTTGGTTTTCTGACCTCGGGAACGCTCTCTGTGCAAACACCGCTGGTCCTGGCACCTGCGGTAACTCATGTTCAACCTCCGGAAGTTCTGGTATCTGAACGAAGAGTTGTCCCTTTGTCGCGTAGTACTTCGCCACTTTCTCTTTAATAGGCCCTTCTCCTCTAGGGATACTCGAGCCGTCTCCCATATATATATTATTCCCTTCTACTCTTATTCGGCCGGCTTGTTTATCCGCCTCCATGTCCGGGCAGAATAGCCAGCTATGGCCTAATAACCAGCAGTAGAAACACTTTCGATCGGATAGCGAACCTGCCGGCCCACCCCCGGTGTTCCTCTGAGTATGATTATGGCCGGCATGACGATGTCCGTCCTTTGCCAAACTCTCCAAGTATGATTTCAAGGTATGCCCCTGGATATTCATGAGGTCCTTAAGCTCAGCGAGACCGCCTGCCATCTGCGAAATTTCATCCTGGAATTTCTGCTTTAAGCTTTGCAGCTCTCGCTTCACTACAGGGTCGTAAGTCCCTGTTCCAGATGTCGCGGGTGGATGGCTCATAGATGCGGAGTTCACCGGCCTCGAATCCTGATGAAGGGATCGCATGAGTGTTTTGCCAATCGAAATTTCGACGGCTTTGTCCACTACGATCCTCCAATCGTAAGGGTCCTCTTCGCGCAAATCCTTAGCAGTCAGTGCCGACCCATCGCTTGCGGTTCTACGCGCCCCGGTGATCGCTAATCTCACATTGAGCATATCCTGAAACCCTGAGTCCAGTGCACTCGTAAATAACTAGACTAGCTCTCTGTTCGAGGCTACCGACGGCGACTTCAGGCACTTCTCTGCCTCGAGAATGAATCGCCTTATGAAGTCCAAGACTTTATGTTGCTCGTTCATCGCAATGCCTCTACTCTCTGCACAGAGTTCCCTCAAACGTCGCACAGAACCCTGCTCGGCTGCCACAGTCTCGGGGTACTCCTTTTTCAATCTTTCTACGAAGCTTGTCCAGCCTCCGGCTAGGAATTCCGCAAAACTCATCCACTCTTCACGGATATCTTGGTCCACATATGACACTGCGCAATTAATATTTTCCGCATCGTCCGCCGTCTTCGTAATCGTGAAGAGACGTTCAAGCGTCCAGAGATAATTTCTCAACGTCTGTGGTTTTGATGCGTCCCATCTGGGAGCATTATTGGTAAAAGGAATCGGCATACGCTCGTGTCCCATTTTTCTAACTGTAGTCGTCGTAGATGGCGTAGTTTGGTTTGTCTGAGCAGCCGGAGTTGACTGCGATGTCTGTAGTACCGTAGAGGCACCAGACGGGTTCGTATAAAACGAGTTTTGGTTTGGTAACGCTAAGCTTAGCGTAGGAACGGTCGGACCGTCCTGGTTTTCGGTGGGCGGTAAATGCGCTATGTTGCGAGCTGAGGCTGGAAGCCTTATGGTAATTCTGGGGACAGTAGAGATCGGCGGTGTAGCTTCTTTCGATACTGCAACTGACGAGCCGCTCACTGTGTTCGCAGCTAAAGAGCCAACGGGATCTTTTCGCTTTCGAGAGGTACCAGCGGCGACAAGGCCTTCAGAACCTTCTGGACGATTGGAATTCCGAGTAGTTCTCTGTGTTGGGGGGTCGGCCTTCCTGAGACTGCTCTCGAAGGACGTTTTGGGTGACTTTATGGTCTTTGCTTAAACCTTTTTCTGCTTCGCAGGGGAAAGGCGGGCCAGTGTCCAGGTCTTTTGGTGTTGGTCTCGTGAAAATTCAACTGAAAACCCCCCTCGCGGTGGGCTCCAGATGAAAAGGTAGAAACGTTCGTGGGCTTTTAATATAGATAGGGTGTTTGTTTTCACTAAGCTTAGCCGAAATTCGATAAGCTGAAGCTAATACAAGGGGTATGAGATAGATAGTGAACAGTTTCGTCTTTTGGGGTGTTCTGGGGGTGCGTTCTGACAGCGACATTCAAGAGAGTAAAGTTTTAGAGGTTAACGAACAGCCGCTGAAGTTATCTTAGCCGTACGGTGCAACAGTGAAAGGCCAATCCCTGTCAATTCAGAGCGCGGGGTCTCTGGTCTCTGAACTCTACTCTGATCTCTGTCTCTGTCTCTGGGTTGGTCGACGACCGAAGAACTCGCACTTAACAACGCACACTAAATAGTCTTCTGAAACCGTTCTTGATCACGGCTCGCAGACTTGCGTGTGGAAGCGGGGGTGAGACCTCTTGCTTCTCCACGAACAAGTGCGACCGTATTTATATTGTTGTAGGATGGAGCACGTTCTTCCCTCATCGCGCGCTATTGTCATCGATGCGCCTCTGATCTCACACGCCAGTGCAGCCCAGGTGTCCACGCATTTCCAGATAGAATGCAAGTTTCAACATATATTCCATAAGGATACGGTATTGGCAGGCATGGATGGTATTACCGCTGACTATTTCTGATACAATGGGAGCGACTACACACCCCCAATATGGCAGGCGTGCAACCACACACCCCCGATACGGCAGGCGTGGCAACCACACACCCCCGATATGGCAGGCATGTATACACATTGACACGTACCCTCTCTCTCTCTCTCTCTCTCTAACAGGATACCCTGATGGATCGCGGCCGCGTTCGCCACCCAATAATAATAATAAATGCTTCCCACCCCCCAAATGGATGGATGGATCGTGTTTTTTTTACTACTACATGATGTGTACCTGTCCCGAGCGGAGCGGCCCAATATATGTGGTGAACCCCTTCCAACCTCAGCCCTCGGGGATTTTCCCCTTGGTCTCGTGTTCTGCGTGTTCTGCTGGGTGTTCACGCAGCATCATCAAATTATTAAATTAATTAATATGCGATCTGGGTCGTCCTCGCGCACAGACATCATCCTGGTATCTCGAACCCGAACCTCCCCTCGTCGGAATGACCAATTTTTCGAGGGAAATCGTGAAGCTGCCAGCCGGCATTGGTTCACACAGACACCCAAAATTGGGCACGCGATGGATGAATGAATGAATATCCGTAAGTAAGTACTTAAACCAAGCGACCGCGTTGCACAAATCAATGTTGAGCCGACGCGCCGCAACCCCCCCCCCCCCCCCTTCGCCGCACCCAGCCCAGCCCAGCCCCTTCCAAAGAGCACGCCTATCTCGAATAAAGTCAGTCTTGGGCTCACATTTACAATTCCAAGGTCCAGCTCCGATCTATCTTCCATGAACCTTGATCTTGCTCGAGAAATAGCGGGACAATTTGTGGGGCCTATGCCACCTGGCGAATTTTCATTTTCTCACCAGATTCCTCCCAACTGACCATGTTGTTCCTGCTCTTTCGGAGGATTCAAAGGTGCTTTGGACAACACTCATGAATGAAAGCAAAGACAGAGGCCGGAGATGTGCATCTCGTTTGTAAGTTGTACGTACATTGAATTCCCAGCAGCGGAACACGCTGAAGCCTACGCAGATTGAAACTGCACGCGAATTAGCTACAGACTTCCAGTTTGTCGGTACCCCACACCTCACAAAGCCAAGGACGCCTGGTGCGACGAGCTTTCCTCCGATATCAATGTTTACCGGTGGCACGATTCGGATGCCAGGGGAACGGATTTCTCGAGAATCGAGTTTTTCGTCGAGCTCAAGCACGCTACGACAGATGATCCATTTCGCGACGAACCCCTGCCCCCCGAGCCAGCCACTGGAGGAACCTATCCTTTCGAACGTGACTCTGATATAACGCCTGCAAAGATCAGAGGTCAACTTGCCTCATATTCCGCTACCCTTGTTGGCTCGCAATTCCGTATCCACGCGTTTTCCATCTTCATATTCTATTCATATGTGGCCCGTATGCTAGGCTAATGCGCTGGGACCGCAGCGGTGCGGTGGCTACCAAACGTTTCGAATACGCGGCTCCTGAAACCCCATTTTCTGTCGGAATTCCTTTCGCGTTATTCTCGTCTCACCGCTTTCGATCGTGGCCATGACCCCACCGTCACGGCTGCTGCCGATATTGACAAGCTCGAGCTCAAGGAGACCATATCCCAGCTGGCGGAACGGGGAACAGGCATCACCGTGAGATCCGGCGCATGAGAATCCACGACCACGATGCCTCCAATGAAGAACTCAACGATCCGAACCCAAACAAGGGGTACCCGTATCTCATCTCGTATCCGCCCTGCTACAGCTGCCATTCACCATTCACCATTCACCATTTGGGAGGGCAACTCGGGGTACGGTGGCCTACGAGGAGTCCCCAGGATACGCTCGTTTTTATCAAGGATTTACTGGAGGTCAGCTGTCACAGAAATAGAGAAGGAAGGGGACATCTACCGAAGTCTCGAGGAGAGCAGGGTCTCATCCATCGCACCGTTTGGCCATGGCAATGACCTGGCGCAGCATGAAACGCACACGCATGAACTAATGGACGAGAGCTGGGCCCTCCCGCGCTCCAACCTGGACCATCTCCAGCACTATCGAATGTCTTTGGACACTTCTGCAAGCGCAGATTGCGGACCTGGAATTCGCATACTATCGCTTGGGCCTGAACGCGCGCAACGGTTGACATTGACCCTCCCCTGGGATTGGCAAGTCCGAATCCCGTCGAACCCCCCGGGGTCGCGAAAAACTAGCTATTCTCGAGTCGGGTCGATGTGCTTTCTCCCCCCTCCCCCCCCCCCCCCCGCTTATCCGTGCAGTGGCCCACATTCTGACGGGTTCGGTTTTTTTGATTGGACCTTAGTTTTTGTTGTTTGCTTGTGTCTTTTGCATATTGTTACCTCTTAAGCCCCTAGTATTTCTACAAGTTATTTTGCATTTAACGAGCGATAACAGCACCAAGCTATTCATTGCTTTCTTTCCCCCGAGCTGTCCCTCGTCTCGTCTGATTGCTGATACACATATACACGAGGGACTCCAAGGTCATCAAATTGGGTAGAGAGTCGGGTACCATACCCGGCTTTTGGATCGCCATTTCGATTGATCCAAGTCGTCTGGCTCGAGCACACCTGTCGGTGACGATGAGACCTGCATATCTGATGCTTGGTGAGTTCGAGGTATTAGGATGCTCAGCTGGGTTCGCCCAACAACGTTGCTAGGTTGTCAAATGGTGCGAGGGATGAATCCTGGCTCCTCCATACGCACAGACACAACATCCGCTCTGTCAGGATCGTCCTTTTGCAGGTGCTGTTAGGCCTGGATGTGGCGGAGAGGTACTCGGGTGTACGTGACGCTTTGCAAAGCTGTGAGTAACATGTCTATCATTTTTCTTCCGGTGTACTCTCTGACTCGAAATTAATAGCGAGCATCTCGCAAGGTCCCCTCTCAGATCGCGACGAACGTGATTCTCCCGCCCAAGAAAAACCATGCCACGTTCCTCACTCTTCTCGCTGAGCTCGCGGAAAATTTGCTCCACGCCCCCAATTCAACGCTAAGGGGTCTGTCTCGCAGGTTCTGTGTCTTCTCTCCGTGCCGTGACTGGGGGCCCGGATTTTTACTTTAATGGTAAAGGGGTGGTCAGCGTTGGGACTGGAACTGTGTCAAGGAGAAATTCGGATCCGAAGACGCCAGTGTCCAACATGGGCCCCATTTCACTGGAAGTCCTGAGATTGACTATTTCAGGATGCCACCTCAAACGGGACAAGTGGGTCGGTGGAAGGAAGATTGGGAGGAGCTTGAGCTTCTTGTATGTTTCACCCTTTCTTGCCCGAGTTTCACTTCAAACCTAACACAATGGCAACCGCAAATAAATAGGTGAAAGGTGTCTTTTGGTTCCGTCATCAAGATGCACAATAAGCTTGACTCTCGGATTTACGCCGGTCAAGAAAATCTGCCCGAAGACACAACATTCTGACACGAAAAATCTTTCGTGAGGTCAATGCCCTCTCCCGCCTCCCTCACAAGCCCATCGCGCGATACTACACCACTTGGGTTGAAACCTCCGAGGCGCCGGCCGGCATGTTTGCTCCAGATGATTCGAGCGATGCGGAGTCCGAGTCAGGTAGGATGACCTCTGTTCTCGGTGACCTCACCGCCTCCACCGCCTCCACTACTTCCACGGAGGTTTCAGAGAGGCACTTTCCGACGAACGGGAGACCCAGCATTAACCTGAGTGACTCCGATGCGACGGAATATCTGGGTCTAGGAAATCCTTTCCAAGCATCCATTTCGATCAATCCGGGTCCCCTGGGACAGACAGACAGCAGTGGTGGAGACACTGATGACTCAGAGTTCAATGGCCCGTTCAAAGTGGAGAGTACCGGGGGGGGCAGGCAGGACTGTTTGGAAGATTTCTTGACTTTTGGCCAATCCTGAAAGCGGATTGGCGGGGGTATCACGGAGGCCGAGGGGTGGAGATTGTTTGGATCAAATCGTCGATGCCCTTGTGCACACGTCGACTTTGGGTATTTTGCATAGGGTTATCCCTGATGGAGGCCTTTTGACCGAGTTCTTACACAGAGGTCGGAACAAGACTTTGCATTGTGCCCGAGGTTCGATTGCACAAACGGGGTTCAAGAAACGACAGTAAAGCAGATATGTACTCGCTCGGGGTGCGAGTTTCTCACTCAAAATCAATGTACATAATTGACACGTATTGATATAGATCGTGTTGTTTCGAGATGACTCCTATGTTCTCCACCAGCTTGGAGCGTATATAGCAATTGAGGATTTGCGCAAACCAGGGATCTTCCTTCCCAACTCATGGAAAACGCGCCTTGCAAGATGGCGTCAGCGTGTGTGTTCTGCCACGCACGGTTGAGAGTTTGTAGGAGGCCGACACATGTTTTATCGACAGTCGTCACTTGGCTTCTTCAGCACGATCCAAACAGCCGTCCGACTGCATTCAAGCTTTCCCATAGTTCGACGATGTCGCCGATATTGGGGGGTGAGAATTTCAAAGGTGCTCTCAATCTGATGGGCTCGTCGGGCCATTTTTCCCATGGATGCTTGCTGATACCTATGCTAAACAGGACTCCCCGTACCGCCAGGCGGTCATCTCTTCCCTCTTTTTGAGCGCGACTCCGATCAGGGTTGAAAAAGCCTATGGCAACTCGCCTCGTATTGCGCGCGCTTTTTAGATCCCGGAAACGTCAACAGGAATGGGCCGCTCTTGAAATCCTATAAAATGGCCTTCAATTTCTCATCCTCAGTACCCATCACATCTTGCCTCACGCGCTCAACCTAGCCTGCGGACTCCTCGCCATCTTTACCCTATCCAAAGCCCTATCTCACATCTCACAAAGGCCATAAGCTCGAAAAGGTGTCTGACGTCATAGACGATGGTCCGTCTGCTTATGCCCTTATTCGTGGCCGCGCACGCTCATTCCGTTCAACAGTTAATATCCTTGGGGGTAAACTCTGGGACGATAAATCCGAGTTCGACACGAACAAAGACAAAGGAAACCTTCAGGGACTGTGATACCGCCCGTGTTCAAGTCAAGAATTTCTGCCGCGAACAACATGGGTATGTCCTCTACTTAGGTTGTCTGAAATCCCTTGTAATACCGATTGCGTTCGACCAGAAAGCACGGGCCGAATTCCACAACCCCGCAAGCGTGCCGTTATGAGTGTATGGTGCGCCATGGAGCTCCTCAATAACCTTCGTCGATAAGTCTGAACCCCGGTGTTCGTCCGATCGTCCATCAACCTAGGAGACCGAAACTGATAACGAAAAAATTATAGGCCGGCCTTTCACGAATCGAGCACCTTTTTCAAACAGCGGAAGCCATTAAGAAGAAGATGGCAAGCCGGAATGGATGCAGGTTCGCCTTAATGATCGGTTGCAGGCTATCACCTAATTTGTTGTATTTCAGGTCACCGGGCTTATTCACGACCTCGGCAAGCTGCCCCTCGCCTTCGGCTCACAAGGGCAGTGGAATGTTGTTGGGGTAAGTTAAAGAACAATTCTGCTGGCTTGCAAAAGTCTCATTGACCCTACAGGATACCTTTGTCATCGGCTGCAAACTCTCTGACAAGTGTATCTACCGCGGGACCTTCACGAACAACCCCGACATGAATGATCCGGTATATTCCACAGAGCACGGCATTTACATGCCACATTGCGGTCTTGGCAGTGTGATGTTACCTTGGGGCCACGACGAGGCATGTTCCAATGAATCTTCTGATTTTCCACTTCTAAACATCATCTAGTACCTTTACCGTGTCCTGAAAGTGCACGCTCCCTCTGGAAGGTCTCGCTATGATCCGGTATCATAGCTTCCATCTCTGGCACAAGGGAAGGCGCCTACACACATCTCTGCAACGAGCATGACCAAAAGCTCCTTGCCGCTGTCCAGGCTTTCAAGCAGGCGCTCAACTTGGCCCTGCGAATTACAAAGAGGGGGACGGCGATGGTTAGAAAGGTGCCTATATTTTCTGTTAGGCCTTTATTATTCCGATAAAATGAATGCCTCCTCTTACGACTGATACGGTGATTCACGAAGCCACCTTTGCGCTGACCTTGTATGGATTAGGTAAGCGACTCCCGCTGGGACTTGCGATAAGGGACATATCAGCGTGACCAGACCTCTCTTTGTGGCTCTACTGTCCCTCGTGTATATGTGTATCAGCAATCAGACGAGACGAGGGACAGCTCGGGGGAAAGAAAGCAATGAATAGCTTGGTGCTGTTATCGCTCGTTAAATGCAAAATAACTTGTAGAAATACTAGGGGCTTAAGAGGTAACAATATGCAAAAGACACAAGCAAACAACAAAAACTAAGGTCCAATCAAAAAAACCGAACCCGTCAGAATGTGGGCCACTGCACGGATAAGCGGGGGGGGGGGGGGGAGGGGGGAGAAAGCACATCGACCCGACTCGAGAATAGCTAGTTTTTCGCGACCCCGGGGGGTTCGACGGGATTCGGACTTGCCAATCCCAGGGGAGGGTCAATGTCAACCGTTGCGCGCGTTCAGGCCCAAGCGATAGTATGCGAATTCCAGGTCCGCAATCTGCGCTTGCAGAAGTGTCCAAAGACATTCGATAGTGCTGGAGATGGTCCAGGTTGGAGCGCGGGAGGGCCCAGCTCTCGTCCATTAGTTCATGCGTGTGCGTTTCATGCTGCGCCAGGTCATTGCCATGGCCAAACGGTGCGATGGATGAGACCCTGCTCTCCTCGAGACTTCGGTAGATGTCCCCTTCCTTCTCTATTTCTGTGACAGCTGACCTCCAGTAAATCCTTGATAAAAACGAGCGTATCCTGGGGACTCCTCGTAGGCCACCGTACCCCGAGTTGCCCTCCCAAATGGTGAATGGTGAATGGTGAATGGCAGCTGTAGCAGGGCGGATACGAGATGAGATACGGGTACCCCTTGTTTGGGTTCGGATCGTTGAGTTCTTCATTGGAGGCATCGTGGTCGTGGATTCTCATGCGCCGGATCTCACGGTGATGCCTGTTCCCCGTTCCGCCAGCTGGGATATGGTCTCCTTGAGCTCGAGCTTGTCAATATCGGCAGCAGCCGTGACGGTGGGGTCATGGCCACGATCGAAAGCGGTGAGACGAGAATAACGCGAAAGGAATTCCGACAGAAAATGGGGTTTCAGGAGCCGCGTATTCGAAACGTTTGGTAGCCACCGCACCGCTGCGGTCCCAGCGCATTAGCCTAGCATACGGGCCACATATGAATAGAATATGAAGATGGAAAACGCGTGGATACGGAATTGCGAGCCAACAAGGGTAGCGGAATATGAGGCAAGTTGACCTCTACACTGTGAGACCCTAGGGGTTGTAAAATACGACGTTAAAGAGTGAAGTGTGTAAATAGTTACAGATAGTGTTGTTTCTCAAGATGTAGGAAAAAACGACGTTTTCGGTAAGGTCATTTTCAACGGTAAGTCTCGATATTTACGCCAGATAATGTCATGGGTATAACGATGTAATATATGGTGGTCCAGAGGAGTGGTAAAAACACCTCAAAGGGGGGGAATAGGGTATACCATACATATTATTGTTTTTCAGGCCTTAGGAAAGCGCAACAGTTTTAGTAAGATCGCTTTTCATTGGTAAACATGGATATTAAGTATTGGAATATGATACTGGAGGTTTTATGTCGTCAGCAGGAGAGAAGGATCTACTTATAGCACTCATCCTGTTTGGCAAGCTGGTGGGTTAGACGAAATATTAGCAGTATTCGGGCATCTGTTTGGCCACAGCCCATAGTCGTCGTCGTCGTTATTTGTCAACGAATACCAACCCTGACAATGGAGTGTAGCGTTTGATGAACGAGGTGCGGACGTGTTGTAAAAAAAAAACCGGAGCTGTACCTTTATATCCAAATTATAATCGTTCTCAAGTTTCAAGTTAGGATGGAGTGAGGAAAAATAAAGCGCGACCTCGTCACTGTCGCGCGTGTTTGCATCAACGTCGCATCCATCACCACACCTGCCCCCAACCGCCATCATCACACCCGCCCTCAGCCGCCATCATCACACCCGCCCTCAACCGCCATCATTACACCCGCCCTCAGTCGCTATCACAGCTCCCAACAACATGTATTATTATATTTATTCACGCAATCCACGCGCAAAGGCGAACCCGAGTGGAGGGGAGAGGAAACGAGCGAGACGGGCGCTGGAAAGGGCGGTGGCGGACTTCAGGGACGAACTTTCGCAAGTTCTTGGAGATAGGAATGTGGATTGGGTCCTGATGTGAGTATTCGATGAAATAAATTAGATAGCTGACGAAAGAGGGAGGTTTAGGGGTGAAAAACATAGCTCGGATACCGATAGCCGCCGCCACTGGACAGTGCGGGCGTTCGACAACGAGCACGCCGTCGCGACATTCCATCTTTATGGACACAATGGCGCGTCGCCAGGGGCGCAGCTTTTCGCGAATGGAGGAAGATGGAGGGTCGGGGGAAAGAGTCTGGACGAGGTGGCATGTTATGACTGGTGAACTGTCGGGGCGATCTATAAAATTGTATCATTATATCTTGATGTATTTTTTGGCATTTTTTGGACGATCTACGAGCGATTTCAGTTGAATCGAACAACTCATCAACCGGGTCTTCACCGTATAGGCGCCTTTGTTGCCCGTTTCTCTGCAAATAGTGACTTTCGCTGTATGCTGGTCATAACGCGCTCACCTCATCACAGAATGTTTTTGGTTTGTAGCGCCTGGACTTGTGTAGTGAGGGTAATATGAGCGGTCGACTGTTGCGATAGGATGGCTTTAAGGGTGGAGACATTTCCGCGTTCACGTTCAAGGTCGCTTTTGCATAATCGTAGATCTTCGTTGGCGTCACGTAGTTCTCGTTCTCGCTTCTTGAGGTCCATTTCGATGTCCATAATTTCACGAGCATGCCGCTTTTTGAGGTTCTCGATCTCGTCAGAGGCATTAACAAGCTCTCGGCGTTGATTAAGTTCTTGCGATCGTGCAGTAGCAAGGTCGCGAGAAAGGGCGACATGGTTGGCCTGCAGCTCTGCAGCTTTGGCCCGCTCTGCCTCCATATCCATGGCCAGATGGGCGGCATCAACTGCCCTTGCAGATTCGACGGAAGTGAGCTGTTCCTGTAACTCGGAGAGGACTGTGGAAGAAGCACCTTCACAGGACTGACGACACTGCTAATGCACTCGGTTTCCTCTCTCCTATCACCTTCATCACCTCGGATGAGATCAAGGCCAAGGCGGCGGCTGCGCGAATCGTCCACTCGAATTACTCATCCAAGATATCTGAGAGACACCAAGTACGTAGCTACTGGCCTGTAATGGCGGACTTGAATGGTTTGCAAATCAACACGATCGGAGCCTTAATCCACCTGGATCTCCATATCAGGGCTTCGATCTACAATGGCCCACGCACCCCTGTCTAATATCCTTCCAACAACACACTGCACTGTACTTAGATCGACAACTTCATCAACACCACAATCCTTATTACTGTAATAATAAATGCCACTCTTCTGTGTTGCCTTGACACCACGAATAAGTGCCAGAATAACGGTCGTTGGCATGGCTAAGTCGAGTTGTGGTGCGGACGGGAGTTCCAGAACTAGGATACGCTTTAGTTGGCCAAAGAAATCACATGGCCTGAATTCTGGTGTTCTTCTCTTTCGGTGAGCATGCCGATCCACAAGTTGAGTATACTGGAATGAAGAACATTCAGATACCATATGCAGGAAGGGGCATAGCACTCAACTTGCACAAAGGATGCATCCCGACTGTCCTCTCTCTTCCCAACTAAGTCACGGGCAATCATGAGATCACCTCCTTCAAGACGAGTTACTCTGCCATACTGGACGACGGGCTGATCTTGTTTTATGACGGATTGAATAGCTTGCTTTGTGACATCAAAGCGTGTCGCTAAAGAAGCTAGAACTTTGTTATATATGGGTGGGGGGAGGGCCTCACACCGTCGTGGGGCGGAAAACATGTAGAGGGGGTCTGTTTGCAAGCAAGTGATTAAGCGACAACGACAAGATGACAGGTTGAACATACATAAATCATGAACAATTTGGTCCGCTTTCTTCTTGTCAGGATCCAAAGATAGCACTTCGTAAAGATCATATAATAATCGTATTTGATCTAGTTGTGCAGTCGCCGCGACAAAGGTGTTGATGGATTCGTAAGGGTAGCGTCTACTTCTGATCGATGGAAGCAGAGTGTTACAATGACGCTCCATAGGAAATGCCCAATACGTCCAGACAGGACCCGCCACCTGGATACCCCATGCAATATGAAGAATGGCACGGAGGGTCAGAGGACAAGCGGAGAGTCGAACAGGGTCATTTTGATAGTATAGCCTACATTGATTTAAGTATAAGAGCACAACGTAGAAGGCAGATACTCACTTTTCATACATCTGAACCCAAGACTTGAAACCCTCATCAATCTGTTTCAAGTTCTCTTCCATGAGCTCAAACAACAAGCAGAGCTTCAAAAGTTCGACAAGCTGCATGAAGTGGTCATAGTACTTCACGTTTGTGAACCTGCCACGAAGCACAACTGGAGCAATATAAAGTGTCCAAATGGCATACATCTCGGCAGTCATTTGTGACCGTTTAGTTGCAATGTTGGGTACTGAAGCTCCAAAAGCTGCCGGAATTGTTGCGCCACATGCTGCCGTAGCTGCGCCGATTTCATTCCAGATTTGCGTTGCAATAGCATAGCCTTTGCCCTGGTGATCTAGGTCCTTGAACTCACAAGTCCAGAACAGAATGAGGCTAGGGATCAAATTTTCCCAAATGAGGTGCATGAAGTCGAATGGGAATGAAGATGGGAATGAGAGCGAGGATATGGTACTGAGGATCGGTATCCCTTTGATGCCATATCGTTTGGCGAGTTCCTCATGTACGGTGTTACTGGGGGCCATTTCCACAGCGCGGGCTTGCTCTAAAAACTCCTTGTGAGTGCGAATGGGGAGGTCGGACGGGTTGTATTGAAGGGGATTTGCTTCGGGAAGCTTATCTCGTCGAAGAGGGACGTAGTAAGTGCGAGAGTGTGAGCGTATCCCTTTGATGTTGCAGATACGGCACGGACTAATACCATTCTGCCCTTTCATGCGTGTGATCAGAGCCATGGCCGGAATGTCACCAAATGCTATGATGAGATAGGCATGAAGCGAGAATAACGATTGACTGATGGCGTCGAAAGCTTTGACGCCTATTTCGAGCTGAATGAGTTCTTGAGCAAGTGGCCAGCAGAACGAATCCCAATCCCAAGGCTTTTTCGGACCTGGGACTGTACCAACGTGAATGTGGTAATGTTTCTGAAAACGTATTTCGGGGGGTAGATTGTAATTGACGAGGAGGATGGGCCAGCATGTCTTATCACGCTGTTTGAATGGAGCGAAGCCGTCCGTTGAAAGACCGAGGGCGATGTCGCGCTCATCGGAGAAAAAGAACATGGGATGACTTGTGTCAGGGATGAGAGTATTGAGCAAGGACTGATAATGGGAACCATCGAATATGTCCTTAATGATGCCGGACTTGTGAATGTGTTCACCCCGATAACGCATCTTTTTCGCGTGTGTGGGGTTTGCTGACATAGCTCGTAGGCGAGGGATGAGGGGAAGGTACCCGAATGTCTTGCGTGGCTTTCCATTAGTTGTGTATCGCAATTCCTTGCAGTTGGGGCATTCAGTGAGGTCTTCATATGGCCCGACAAAGCAAACACAGCTGTTTATACAACAGCTGTATCGTATGGCTGAAATCCAGACAGGGATCGAATGCGCTTCTTGGTCATTTTCAGGCTGACCTGATTGCTGCCTGGAAAAGCTTTACGGAGTCGACTAAAGGTGCGCTCAGTTATGTGGTCCTCCACCTTGAGCGTATAGCTACGAAGCAGATTAAGGTCCGAATCCCCCAAAGCATTCGCATCTGAAGTATTGTTAGCGAGGCAGGTGATTCATGAAGCGAGGACAAACCTGTGGATGCGGACGCCGCTTCACGCTCGAATTTTTCACCAAGCATGTCCCAAGAGGAAATGCCAGCTACCTCAGACCCCGCGAACAAACCGTCATCTTCGTCAACCTTGCTGTCTTCATCGTTCTCACAGGTTTCATCACTCTCGCAGGCTTCATCGCTCTCGCAGGCTTCATCGCTCTCGCAGGCCTCAGGCTGGGAAGCTTCAGGCTCAGCTCCGGCAGCACCACCAAATCCCTCGTCTTCACTGTCGGTATCATTCCTATAGGCAGGCCCAGAACCATCATCTCGCAGGTGGCCATTTCCCCATCGCTGCTCCATCACGCGCCTGATTCTATCCACAAACCTGTCTGACCGGCGCGTAGATGGCAATATATCGGGGAAGTTATCGTCATGATTTTGTTCTAGTGCAGGGAGGGGTTCTGTGAGGTCCATATCGGCTTGAGAGGTAGGAAATTTCTCAGGAGGTTGGTACACCTCGGGTTGGGCTGCCTTAATCCGCTTGCGGCTGCCATCCTGTTCAGAAATGGATTGCAACCGCTTTTTGGAGTCTCTCTTCCGGTGGTCCTGAGGCGGAATTTGGGAATGTCGGAGATTGGGGGGGAAGGAAGTGTGTCCCAGCCGTTCTTGCTCTGCCAGGACACTCACTCTGAGTGATGTCTTTCCACGGCCGTTCAAATGGTTTCGTTTCGTAGCATGTGTTACAAGCAGGCCGCAACCGCAGGTGCAGAGGACAGACATGGTCAGAGTAGAGAGACAAAAAGCACGATAGCACAGCCCGGTGGACTTTCTCTGCCGATGCGGAATAACTCATACAGGGATGCGTGAGACATTTTAACAAGCATATATTACTCATTGCAAGGAGCACTTCTACAGAATGGGAGGGTGTGGATAAGGAATCGGTATGTGAAGGTAGGATGTCTGGCCTAACATCCACCAATCCAGAGAGTAGTACGCGTCACTGTACACAATGATTGCACACAGTAAGTTTGAGAGCTCTCAGTTAGCGTCCGAGGAGATCCTCAGACGGTACCCAAGAGGTGTCGCAGTAACGAGCCTCTGTGCTTACATCTGAGGAGATCCTCAGATGGTAGTCACAGATTGGCGTCTAGCTTCTATGACGGAGTAACATCTGTGCTGAGTGTCAGTATATGAGAGTTTGACCTTCGTAATACTCACCTCGTCCATTAAACAGGTTCCAGGCGGTTAAGCACGACAGAGATGACGGTGGAAAGCAACGCGTGAAGGAAACGGGCTGATTGATTATGGTCACCTGACCCTTTTTTCCCACGCCCTCTAACCATCCTCGTCCTGAGTGAACGGAACAAGAGATGCGATGTCCCTGATCCATAGATGATGGGACAGGGGGTGACCATAGAACTAGGAGGAACAGCTTTACGGGTGTATAGGTCAGGCCGTTGGCTTCGGCGTGTGTGTAACATCACCGACTATTCGAGACACTCATTCAACTTGCCTGGTGGAGATTAAACATATATATTGACTCGTGATTCCAGCTACTTCAGTATTTACATGACACTATTCCAGCAAAAAAAAAAAGACGAATCTACCGATGGGCACTAGGGGGACCGAACTTGTTGATAAATTCCCTGGATCGTTCTTCGAGGACTTTCATTGCTCTTCGTCCTTCAGGGGCACCTCTCAGCCGCTGGCGCCAAATTGATGGGGTCCAAGGAAATCCCATCTTCTCATCCTCGCAGGCTCCCGTCACACAGGCCACTTGTCTGTTGTAGAGATCGTCCATCCGGTCAGACCAACGTCCCAAATCTTCACCTGATCCCTCGTAAAGGTGTGTCAAGGGAAACCATGACACTTTTCTTTTGTCCTCGCCTCGACCTGAAGATCACAGTCAGTGGCACATTAAATATGAATGGAATAAGAACTCAGACCTGTGTATGAGACATATAACCCACAGATTACGTCTAACTCATCCTGGCTTAATTCGTCATCCAAAAACTCATTCCCTGCCGCATCCATAACAGAATACATGGGCGAACCATCATGATATTTGCCTGATGGGCCAGATAGGGTATCCTGTATACCAATGGTGTCAAGGGCGATGTGACGAACGAAGCCCCCACGCAACAATGCTGCTCGACCACGATACTGCTTCAGAATGATCTGACACTGCTGACGGTAGAATTCATAGTCCGTCTTAGTGAACTTGTGGTCTAGCAGACGAAGCGGGACTGATACTGGTCGAGGCAGCACCCCTGTGGGAAGGGCCCTGAGGGAAGCGGCAGATTGAAGCGTGCGGAAACGTGTCCCAGCCATTACCAACTCCAGCACCATGTCTTTCTCCTTAATGTCGCTCGCCATCCTGCAAATGGAAAGAGCAGCTGTTGCAGTATACACAGCAAGTTTCCAGGGCACAGTGGACTCCGATCCGAAATCAAACATGTACATCTGATCAGTTGAGTTGGCTACAACTCGAATGAATTTCAACCGGCGCGAGTTTATCAAGGTGTGAGGATTGGGGTCAGCTAAGTCCCACTCTTGGATACGTGGCTGTGGGGGAAGCTTCTCGGAAAAACAGGCAAGAAACTTTAAACATCTTTGACCCAATGGTGTGGGGAAAAACAGACTCTCCAAAGGTGTCCATGTAATCCCCAAAGTGTGAATCAAGCTCCTCCCATTCACAGGTCCAACCACGGCGTCGTTCTCACTCAGGTCTGCAGGGACTGTGAAGCCGAACTGGGTATAAAGGATCTCCAAAGTCGCACACCGCAAATTGTCGGCTACAAATTGGTCACTGTCTGCCAGATGTGTTGATACAGGAGCGAGTTGCGTAGACTGCTCAACTTCCAGCACCTCCCCCCAAGGAATTTCGGCTGTGCTCACAGGAGCCTGACTTTGGTCTCCCCCCCTCCGAAGCATCTCAACTGGGCTCACAGCAATCTCCTGGATTTCATGCGTGTCTTCGTCGTCACTATCCTCCTTATCCTTCCCCCACTCTGTGCAACAGTGCCACTCATTGAAAACAGCGTCATATCGTTTCTGCTCTGGGCTGTATTCCGCAAGCGTACTCTCTCGTTCATCTCTCCTCACAAGTTGTCGTGTAAACTTGGTGGGATCATCAAAATCCCAATCCCAGACAAAGACAGGTGCACTAGTAGTGGGTGGGTTCCTCTCTCGGTTCTCCCATTTTTGACGATCTAGTGGAGTTCCTCTTTCTTTATGCTTAGCAACAGCGGCCGCACGTTCTTGGAAGAATGGTTCCCAAATATTTCTCCCGGACTTGGTGCGCTCCATTCTCACCGTTCCTCCCTTGGAGAGGTACACACGAGCGTCCGGTAAGCTTCCATCTGTGGGCTCATCGATTTCCATATTGTAATCGTCATCTGGTGGTTGTGGTTGGAAAGAGTCTGATTCCCATGGCATAAACTCATCACCGGTGTCAACGTCGGAAGATGGGAGTGGCCGTTCACGGGGTACATCAGAAAATGCGACGAGCGGCCGGTGGTCAGTAGCAGGGAAGTGAGGTGGTCTTGCAATCCAAGTGGTCGCCAGCTGAAGTTCATGGGCACTTGGTGCAGGATATGAGGGATCCGTTGTAAGACTCCAACGGTACCATACAGGGACACCGATATTCACGAAATATGCAGGACTTGGCTGCGATGGCTGGGGCGGGAGATGGAGAATCACGCCTGCTCGGTTTATATCCCAGTATCTCTGCAACAGAGGTGCCGTCCGGAGGCTATCGAGCAGCGCCTGATTGAACTTGCGTGCCATTGCGACCTGAACAACCCATTTCGCGGGTGTGATTCCCTCATGATAGCCAGGGTCAACGATCTTGTGGATTTGCCAGTGAAGTAAGCCTAGCCAAATACTAAACCAGTCGCGTGCTTTGGTAGCGAGATGCCGTGCGCGCGATTCCGTGCCATGTTTTTCGTGATACCCGAAACTAGAAGGGGCAAACGGACGAACAAAACTCAGGCCGTTCTCGGCCTTCAGAATTCCTATGACCTCATCCAGACTCTTCTCGATCGCTAGCCACTGCGAAACAACCCGTTCTGGCAAGCTGAATCCATCTGGGTTTGTGTGGGTAAATTTCTGTGGGATATGAGCCAGCGACTCTACCAATACACCGCTGTAAGCCACGGGCATGGTGGGGACGCAGCTCAACCACTCTGTTTGTGCAGTCCACCATCGTGGTTGCTGGAAATTGTCGGCTGTCGAGGTACCTAGCACAAATGTACGAAAGCCCTCATATGTATTATCCTCCACCAGTGTGAGGTCGCGCTGGCTGTTGGGTGAATAGAAGGTGTCACCATTCACGATGGTGACTCGTCCTGACATGATGGATATCCTGCCAGACAATGTCCAAGGAGATCCTCAGACAAACGCTGGTAGAAATATTTCAAACTCTTCGTCCAGGGAGATCCTCAGACGAAAGCTCTGGTGTTGACTTGAACCGCACGTCCGAGGAGATCCTCAGACAAGGGTTCCAAGCTTAGGGTGTCAGGTGAAGCGGTGATACCTATTAAGAAATTAGTCAAATAAAATGAGGAGTGGTTTCTTGACTTACGCTAACGTGTGCCCGCGGTTGCCGACTTGGGGGGAAGCTGTGGTGGTGGTTGCTTGGGACTCTAACGGATCACAGCATCGACGGATCAGGTACATCACCTGACCTCCAACAAATTTCTCGTCGCGTGATGCTAACGGTGAGTACGCCAACACCTCATCGCTGTAACTTCGACTCAATCGTTGGAACAACCCAACAACCTACACTCGTCTTTAGAGTTGTAGCGGTCTTTGGATCTCCGAAGACCTCTGCTCCTCATTATGGCCTTGGGATGACGGTCTTTGGATCTCCAAAGATCTTTCTACTCCCCTGGCATGGCTTTGTGACGATGATCTGTATACGCGAAGAGTATGATGCAACAGTATCCCAAGGAAACAGATCTTGGATTTTTGCACCCCCATACACCATTCTGGCCCGACTCTCAGTACGCTTGTATCATTCTTACGTTTACCTATTTGGTGCAGAAATGCCTACTATATTTCCACACGGAGAAACCGTCTTCTTGGGCAAGGCACGTCCGCCTATCATACACAAGGATGTGGCTTCAGATCTATAGTATAATCTGGGAGAGATCGAGAGAATGCCGAGTGGAGACGACCACAGGCACCTTGTACCCCTGATGTCTTAAGTTGCCTTGACCGGGAGGATTAAGTGTAGCAAGAAGGAACGCTGGAGGAAGATGGAAACTACATGGCAACATAACTCTCTTGTAAGCCAGATCTGCAGGCTTACACAAACACACCTTGACATACTTGGACTGGTACCGTGATGCCTGCACCACTACACTAGCCTGGCTCGATTCACGCTCAACACGACTTACACGTACGCGGCTGAACTATACGAGTACCAAGGCATGCATCCAACACAAATTTCTTCATTTTTACCATCTCTTTTTGTCTTCCCCCCTCCTTGTAGTTTATTCCGCGCCCTTCCAGTTCCGGTCTAATTGTGGTTGATAAAAACCTTCTCTGTGCCTCATTTTCTTCTGCCCCACATCTCCGAACATACCTTGGACCAGTAGAATAAAAGTAGGACAGATCGTGTCATGCGAATACTCAGTGAATTATTTACTCCACCTTCTCTCGCCCCTCTTCTCCCTCTATCTCGCCTTGAGGATTAAAGCCCAGCGACTGATGGACACGGTCGCGCTCGCGTCCCGACCGCCTTCCCCTCTCCTCAAGGGGATGAAATGCTTACGTAGTGGATATGTGATGACTAGCGAAGCAGACATTGCCGATTGATCGAGACCTTATCTGAAAGTGCCAACTCTCGTTGCGGACTACTGGGCACAATTGGACACATCTGTAACTACATACGCATATCCCTCCCGCTTCTACTGGTCATGATCTTTCCCGCTCAACTTCTTGGAGACCTTTGTGGGCGACTGTGTTGCCTCATGAATCTTGATGCGGATGGTTATTTTAATCTTTCCGAAGGTTAGCTCCCACAAAACCCTGCTATGACAATCTACTCACTTTTCTTCTCTTGCAAGATTTCCTTCCACCACTTTCCCCCAACCCACGCTTACGACCATTTGTGGATGCTACGCTACCAGCAATGGTACTATTGCTTCCGTCTGTAGCTGCTGCAGTCTTGGTCGTATCGGCACCTCTTGATTCAGTGATGACTGCATTCCCGTGTGTGCTGATACCAGCGTGCCCCCCGTTCACGCTTGCGACAGAATGGTCTGGCACCTGCCTGATAACTATGGAGCTTCTCAGCGAAGTGGGGCATTGTAGGTCAAGCTGTCTCACCTTCCGCCTTGGCTGACGCGTTTTCGGAGCAGTTGTCTTCTTTCCTTGCGAGCATGGTGTAGAGGTTGGCATGCGGCTGCATGCGCAACGGCTGCCCCATGCCACCTCTTGTAGTTTCGGAAGCCGAACTCGGAACGGAGTCGAACTCGGAACCCGAACCCCGGATCATGACTTTCGGAGCGCTCGCGCAAAAAGGGACAGCTATCATTCGTCGGCGTATCCGTCCCGTCGATAGCTGCATGTGTTCAAGGGCAGACAAATTTTCCTATTCATTTCTCCATTCCATTTCACGAGCTCGATCGTAGAGTAAATTTCCTCCCTCTTTTAGTTTTCTCTGTGCTTCGCATATCACTGCTTTTATCCTATCGTTTCCTGTTCCCTAATCTTTGGCTAGCGTAGTCGAGAAAAACTTCGCGATTCTCCTGTTTCACGTCTCTTATATCCCAGATATGACCTAGCTTCAGTAGCCGACATTTTCCTTGCCATTTCGGTGTAGGAAAAACTTAATTACTCATAGTTTTCGTGTATATAAAGTAGGAACCTCGGAGACGAGTTCTCCAGTCAACTATAGACCCGGAATTCACCTCCTTATCTCGTCCTCTACTTCTCCAACCCTTATAACGCTTTCCCGAGGTTTTTGAAGCCCAGTGATCGTTTCGCCGATCACGCTCGCGCCTTGTTTCGTTGTGTTTCGTTTGTTCTCGCTTCGGTCTCGGCTTGTTTCGGCTTGCTTCGCGTAGCCGTTTCCGTACCGACGCGATTGCCTTGTAGGAGAGTCTGACCCTCTTCAATGGAAACTTGTCCCGATTGTCAGCTATTGCCATGGTAAGTACATTTGGTACTCCTACCATTTCCACTGGCCTGGGCGATAGCGTTGACATAATTCTTCACAGCCTGCTGGCATAGCTCCGGTAGGTTGGGATGCAGAACTCCCGCCATGTCCCAATGCGCAAGTTGGTTAGAGCAGTCGCATACCCCAGGCATCCGCTCACGCGATTCAGTCGATGGTTGAGTCTCGATTGAAGGCCCAGGCGACGGTCCACGCGATTCGGTTGATGATTCAGTTTCGGTTGTCGACCCAGGTGACAATATTGAAGCTCCTTGACAAGGACTAGCTCCACGGCTATGTGTGTTGGGTGAAAGGACCATTGTCAGTGATAACTGGATTCACTGACACATCGTACTGCTCATTTATGTATGCACAAAGGCTCGACGAAGGGCTACCCGGCTTGCCGACTCATGAGACCGGTGGTACCCATAGCCGGATACACCCCGAGCGACAAACATTGGTGGTAGCAGGATCCAGCACTGCAGTCAAGCTAATGGATTCAATATCGGTGAGTTATTGCCTCCTAATTCCTTACGTCCTTATTTTATATTAGCCAAAACACATGCTCTTGTTCGCCTCGGATTCTCTCCCACCCTGCTATCCCTTAGGACTTTGATCCACCAACGATTCATTGCACCAGGGCACTACAAATGGGAGTACAATGTGTGGCCTGTAGGCATTGGTTATCCATGGATGTTGTCACTGATGCACTGCACCAGGGCACCACGCACGCGAATTAGACGTAATAGATAATAGACTCATTCCGGTACGTCTGACCCATTTTTACCGAGCACGGCTCATGTTCCTGCCCGGTTCCAATGCTCCCCAGCTCACTGCCGGACAATGACAAGTTCCTTCACCCGAGTGCCCCCTCCACGTACACCGCCAACGTACCTTCAAGAGGTATTCAATTACAAGTTCAGATAGGTATTTAAGGATTTCGTGGTCGAACACTGCTTCCTGCAGTCGCTCACACTTTATTCATAGTGCGTATGAACATGACCAGCACCAAGAAAACCACCAGTGCCTCCAAGAAGCCCGCTAGGCAGACGATCAGCACCACAGGTGGGAAACCCAGCTCCCAGCCGACATCGTCACAGACACCCACCACTGCCACCGCAAAAGCTACGAAAAAACCTACAAGGAAGGCACCCGCCCCACCAAAAGAGAACAGGATGCCCGCACCACCTCAAGCACAGACCCAAACCCCAAATGATGCCGTCCTGGCCACCCTGCTTGCCAAGGTTGCAAAACAAGAAGGTAAGTCCATTATTTTCTTCGTACTATCTATACGACTGACATTGTTTAGCGGAGATTGATAAGTTGAAGAAAAGTAGTGCCTCAAAGGCCAAGGATCGAATATGAAACAGATCCCTCGCCCCCATGGCAGCCTTACAAGGCTTCAAGACAAAATGGGTTTGGAGAACAACAAGCCGCTCTACAACTACTATCGAGTAAGTCCTTCCCTCATTTTACTTTCAATGCTAATTTTCGTCGCAGACATATATTGGTGATATCCTAGACAACGCATGTATACCACGCAAAGTTGATTGGAGGCGTCAAGTCCCACTTCCCTTAGCCCGGGTCGTAAATATTGTATGTTTATTCTCAACCACCTCTAAATCCTGACTGTGAACTATGTACACCACACAGGTACATGCTAAGCATCCACAACTTCGACGTTATGAAGGAAACTGGGCTACTCTGGAGATCATGAGGACAGTGCTCAAAAACAAAAGGTCCAACAGAAACAGAAGCCTCTGCGCTCTGGACAGCACCCAAGTTCAGGAAGGTGAGGACCATGAGGGTACTAACAAGGATCAAAACGGGACCAGAAATGCTCCCGAGCTTGAAGAGCTGGGGATGAGCAGTGGTAAGGGTGCAGGTGAAGAAGGAGCAAGCAGTGATGGGGGAGAGGCAGGTGGCGATGCTGGGGAAGAGAGGGATACCAATGATGAGGAAGAGAACGGTGCCCATGACGAGGGAGAGAGTGGTGCTGACGATGATGAGGAGAACAGTGCCAATGATGAGGAAGGGAGTGGCACCGATGACAATGAAGAGAATGGTGCTGATGATGAGGAAGAGGGCAGCGTCAATGGTGAGGATACTGGGGTTTTGGTGGGGATGAAGAGAAAAGCGATGGAAAGTGGTGGAAAGATGAAGAGGTTGAGGAGGAAGTAGTACAGATATATTGTTGCCTATTGATCTAGTAATAGGCAATAATTACACACTTTTCACGCTCACATCTGAGGGGGCTGACCACCTGAACATTCGACTTAAGCATCTTTTGTAGTCAAGAATGACAACTAAGACCATCGTCTCTTCCACTGACTAACTAGCATGATTTCCTCCAGAACAGGGGTTGTGATTCCCTTCAGTTTCCTTCCCAGAAAAGGTTGTGATTTTCGTCAGTTTCCTTCTGAACAAATGTTGTAATCCTTTAAAAACTCGATGTGAATCACAGCCCCTCATGACCTTAAATATAGTGATATTCCTCCATTAAGTGTGGTAATCAAGTACACTAAGGTGCGTAATTACTACATTATCAGTGAATATCCACAACACCAATATCCCTATTTATAGTAGGAATTGACCACACCTTATGCTGGAATCAGAGGTTGTTTTTCATGACCCCCTGGGTCTCACAGTGTCTGATCTTTGCAGGCGTTATATCAGAGTCACGTTCGAAAGGATAGGTTCCTCCAGTGGCTGGCTCGGGGGGCAGGGGTTCGTCGCGAAATGGATCATCTGTCGTAGCGTGCTTGAGCTCGACGAAAAACTCGATTCTCGAGAAATCCGTTCCCCTGGCATCCGAATCGTGCCACCGGTAAACATTGATATCGGAGGAAAGCTCGTCGCACCAGGCGTCCTTGGCTTTGTGAGGTGTGGGGTACCGACAAACTGGAAGTCTGTAGCTAATTCGCGTGCAGTTTCAATCTGCGTAGGCTTCAGCGTGTTCCGCTGCTGGGAATTCAATGTACGTACAACTTACAAACGAGATGCACATCTCCGGCCTCTGTCTTTGCTTTCATTCATGAGTGTTGTCCAAAGCACCTTTGAATCCTCCGAAAGAGCAGGAACAACATGGTCAGTTGGGAGGAATCTGGTGAGAAAATGAAAATTCGCCAGGTGGCATAGGCCCCACAAATTGTCCCGCTATTTCTCGAGCAAGATCAAGGTTCATGGAAGATAGATCGGAGCTGGACCTTGGAATTGTAAATGTGAGCCCAAGACTGACTTTATTCGAGATAGGCGTGCTCTTTGGAAGGGGCTGGGCTGGGCTGGGTGCGGCGAAGGGGGGGGGGGGGGGGGTTGCGGCGCGTCGGCTCAACATTGATTTGTGCAACGCGGTCGCTTGGTTTAAGTACTTACTTACGGATATTCATTCATTCATCCATCGCGTGCCCAATTTTGGGTGTCTGTGTGAACCAATGCCGGCTGGCAGCTTCACGATTTCCCTCGAAAAATTGGTCATTCCGACGAGGGGAGGTTCGGGTTCGAGATACCAGGATGATGTCTGTGCGCGAGGACGACCCAGATCGCATATTAATTAATTTAATAATTTGATGATGCTGCGTGAACACCCAGCAGAACACGCAGAACACGAGACCAAGGGGAAAATCCCCGAGGGCTGAGGTTGGAAGGGGTTCACCACATATATTGGGCCGCTCCGCTCGGGACAGGTACACATCATGTAGTAGTAAAAAAAACACGATCCATCCATCCATTTGGGGGGTGGGAAGCATTTATTATTATTATTGGGTGGCGAACGCGGCCGCGATCCATCAGGGTATCCTGTTAGAGAGAGAGAGAGAGAGAGAGGGTACGTGTCAATGTGTATACATGCCTGCCATATCGGGGGTGTGTGGTTGCCACGCCTGCCGTATCGGGGGTGTGTGGTTGCACGCCTGCCATATTGGGGGTGTGTAGTCGCTCCCATTGTATCAGAAATAGTCAGCGGTAATACCATCCATGCCTGCCAATACCGTATCCTTATGGAATATATGTTGAAACTTGCATTCTATCTGGAAATGCGTGGACACCTGGGCTGCACTGGCGTGTGAGATCAGAGGCGCATCGATGACAATAACGCGCGATGAGGGAAGAACACTGCTCCATCTGAGTCTAGGTGGCAAAGGGAGGGGAGTGAGGATATACAAAGTGTATGTAGTCTGTGGGGACTTCTTGGGCCAATTGGAGCACGAATAGGTTGATAGTTGGGCTTAGGATACTGGGTATGGTAATCTAACATTAAGGTACAAGGGTCACACCAGAATCCACCGCCCCCAGCTTCCTCTTGAGCACAAATCCAAATCTCAGCCCTTAGAGCCTTGGCCCGGGCGCCTGCGAGGCTGCAATTGGAGGGCAGACGGGTCGCGAATGGCGGGCTGGATGCGAAGGCCAGGCTGCGGTTGACTAGATTTTGCCTTCTTTCTATGTCTTGCAGCTATATGGAAGACAGGAGATTTAACAGGGACTGTGGAGAGGATGATAAAGCCACGTACGAGAATTGGATAGAGTGTCCGAGGCTGTGCGCTTAGGAAGAGCATGGCTAGGCCCTCCTGAAGGCCCTCCTGAAAAAGATGTATATTAGTATAGGTGAATACAGAAAATAACAGAAGTACTAGACATACCGACGAGGTCAGAGTCGGTGTCATCTGCATCGCCCTTATCTGCAATGGTGCATGAAAACAAGGCCCACAGCTGTGTGATAAAAGCAGACGTACCGTCGCCACTTGTGACCCTCTGCATGATATCTGCAAAGGACCGTGTTTTGGCGGCGGAGCCGATGGGCTCTGCAACAACTGGTGCGGTCATTGATAGGAAATGTCAGAAAATGCCTCGGACTAGAGTCTTCTAAAGGGAGGTGCTTACGGCGAGGTTGCGATAAGGCGGAAGGGTGGTCGTCGATGGCAGCTTGTGTGGGGGGGAACACAATGCACGTTACTAGATCGGTGTAGCCAGAGTTGCAAATGCACGGTACTTACAGACGGGGGACCCACCATGGGCGCTGGAGGGATCGACGTCAGACATTTGAATGCTGTCATCCTCTTCAATGCCAGACATTTGGTTGAAATCAGGGAAAGCGCATCCATCCGTGTCTTGGGCAGGCTGTTAGATGGTATGCGCTTAAATAGAGTTAAACGATCCATACCCATCCCTCTGGACACAGACCTAGCAATATTTTGAACCCCTGTGTTTGGGGTGGAGCTGATGGGCCCTGCAGCAACCGGTACGGTCGTGTCAGGAAATGCTTTGGACTAGATCGAGCCTTCTAAAGGGAGGCGCTTACGTCGAGGTTGCGATGGGGGGAAAGGGTTGGCTTGTGGGGGGGAGAACGCAGTGCAGGTTACTAGATCTGTGTAGCCAGAGTTGAAAATGCGCTGTACTCACAGACGGACTCATCGGAGGTGCTATTGATGTAAGACGCTTGAACGGGAGCACCTCAGCAAACCTATCGAGCGATAATAACATCGCATGTGACTTACTTCCTTGTGCATCCTCTGCTCCATCCTCCGAAACAGCGTCCTTTCTGGGACCCAACGCTAGAGCATGTATTAGATAGACAGGTACCGGACAATGGATGCGGATCCTCACCTTTCCGCACTGATGGTTCAGAGGAAGAGGGGCCACCATCCACGTCTTGAGCAGACCGTCAGATGATGCATTTAAAATGCGATAGAGATAGACGGTCCATACCCATCGCTCTGACTATTTGCAACATCATGATGCCACATCAGTCCATACATAGGCCACAAACATTTGGACATGTGCCCACCATTTGCCCGGAACGAAAGATTCAGAGCATTCCCTGAGTCATCATCAGTATATGAAAGGAGCGTGCACTGTAATCCCACCCACCCAATCCTATATCTTGAGTGGCAAGTCCTTGTTAGACATTAGATATGAGCGAGACAGATCGGGAAGTGGGACCCACCTTCCACTCCAGGCATCTTGGCGTCTCGCTTTGTTGGATCGGCTCGCAGCTGCGCTGAGGCGGGGGGTGATACACGCACCTGCATCTGTGTAGATGCCTTCCCCTTTGCCTTGGCAGGTGCGGATGACCTCGTCTTCCTTCTGACAAGCACAGGCTCCGCTTCGCTCTGCTCATCCGCCTCTGCCTTACCATCATTATTATCCTCCTCCTCTTCCACATTCATATCATCCCCACTGGCCTCTTCTTGCTATTATTTATATATTCAACTAGTTGCTTAAGGAAAGAATTCATTGTAAACAATAACTTACTTTGTGTTGCTCCCCCCACCCCGCCACACGTATACCGACCAAGGGCGTGATACTGTAGTCCCGGCCACAGTATTCCGGGTCGTACGGGTCAATTTCAAGCTCTACTTTATCGGCCGCTGCTTGGTCGATATCCGTGGCCATTCTTGCATGGCGCTCCACATTCTGGAGCATGGCCTAGGGAGCTGATAGTCAGCGGATATCACCAACCAATGCGACAGATTCATACGTACCTCCTCAAGCGCGTCCAGATGCTTGCGCACTTTGTCGTCGAGCAGCTTTGTCATTGGCGTGGCTCGTGCTGCAGATGAGCTCTGTATTTTGTTGATGATGGACTGCACCTCCTGCAGCCCCTTGCTCACTACACTGTCGTGCCGCCGCTGTTCGTTCAAGTCCTTCACGCTGACGCTCGGGACTTCAGGAGTTGTCTCCAGGATGTCCGCTATGAGGTCGGGGTACTCCCAGCCGGTAACTTCCTGCTCCGGACAATCGCTGTATTTGATGCGTCGCGTTCTGCATCGTGGATTCCACTGTTTCTGGAGGTGGTGTCTGATAAAATTAGTGGCACTGGATGCATTAATTAGCTCTGTGCGGTATTGGTCCATGACTTCCTTTTCCACCAGCGTCCCATGGGCCCATTTCAACCAGTCTCTCCCTGCGTTCTTGGTTGCAATGGCCCTCCAGTCCACGCATGTCCTCTGATTCAGTGGCCAATATTTTATACTTGGCTGCGATCGGTTGGCCTTCATCCAGTCTGTGAGCTGGGTTGTTGTGTTCTGATCGAGATCTCTGTATTGCTCGTAGAGCTTTGCAGGCAACATGGCTGCAGACGTCGCCGGTCGAGAGATTTTCCCCACCATCAGGACACCCAGGTCATATTCCATTTGCCGGAATGCCGGAATATAGTTCAATGGCAAGAACACAAACTTAAATACCAGTCAGAAGATATATGTTGGAAAATTATACGTCCATACCTCTTTGATCGCAGCTTCCAAGCTGGCCTTGTGGAAGACGTCATCCTGGTTTAGACGCAGAGTCCGGATCACAAAGGTAGCGATGTCCCTTGGGTCACTGGCTCCGCGGCTGCCCAGTGTCAGATAGGATGCCAGTGGACACACCCATGACATGTACTAAAAGCATGTTAAATCAATACAATGTGGTTGATAGGATGTCTCACCTCCAACATTGCCCTGGGGATCAGCTGGAACACCTGCGCAATGCACATAAGTGCACTTGGCGTGATCAGTGGAAGGAGGGGGGCGTAGTGGAGAGCGCCATGGGGAAATGTGAGCCACTCAAGCTTCAGGGGGAGTGCCATCTTGATTGATAAAGAAGTGGCACCATCTGTCCCGGCACCGTCCGTCCCGGCACCGTCCATCCCAACACCAGAGATACCCTCCTCCAGTATTTGGGCCATGTCTGCAGAATATTTTGTTAAAGTATTGTCCCACATTGCATCACCTGCAGCACCAAAGTATGATGACTTCTCCAGCATCTCCTTTCCAATATCCTCAATGCCTCGCCAGCCCCCCTCCGAGATCACCGACATATCTCGGACCGCATCGCCACGCAAAAACAAGTTCCAGGTGGTCTGACTTGTCGATCGCTCAGAATTCCCCGGGTTATGGTCCCTTACCGCAGACTTGTAAGTACCCCAAGCACTTGAATTATCCCCGTCGATCGTCTGTAGTTTTGTTGGGGATAGCAGCCCGTTCCACGTCTCAATGGAATAATTCCCATAAGCAATGATAAACTTATCCCCAGTTAGCACAGACACAATTTCAATTGGATTACAATACTCACACCTCCGGAGATGTTTAATAGGTTTTCTTTCACCCACGCCTTCGACAAGACCTCGGAGAAGTGGAAATACAACCCGAAGTTGAACAGTCGTAAGAGCAGCTCCCGGGCTTCCTCGCTCCGCATGATGTGCGGGGTCTGGTCCTTGTCGTTTGTGGGTTTGAACGCCGCAATGTTTGCGGCTATCTCGATGGGGTCCCCCTTCTCCAGGAGCTCATTGTGGTGCTGCAGCACGATAAGGAGGCTTTCTTTATCGCCTTCGACGGTTTTCGCTTCAGCCTTATTTTCAGACAGAAATGCCCCAAGGCTTCTCTTCATGACGATGTCTGTAAGGTTGTAAGCCATGTTGCACAGGCCTTGAATAAATGCAATAACGCACCGTAGTCATAGACTATCACGCCCCACATCCTGAATCGCTGGATGTTGTGCCTTATGATATTGATTTGTCCATTGCAGTGTGCTATGCGTGTTTGCAGATCCACTTGATCCCCGTCAGTCTCAGCTTTCTTCCCTTTTCCCTTCCCCTTCTTCTCAAGCCCCGCCAATTCTTTCTCAAGTCTCCCAAGCTCTTTGCCCGCATCGGATTCCATCTTCTTGATCGCCTCCTGGCGATGTTTCCCACCGCATGCCAGTATCTCTCCTCTCCCCTTCCCTTCCTCGCTCAGCAGAAGCTCTGGCGCCTTGTCTCCCAGGGTAAAGTCACGGCTAATGCAGTTAGGATCGATGTCAGTCCTTCGCAGGAGAACGGGGATCATGCTTTGCGTGCGGAAAGGCATAAACCCACGCGTGGCGAAATCCTCAATGAGGAGGTTCACGCCGCTCCTTACAACTGGTCGTTTGTTGAACTGACCAAATCGAAGGCTAGCGGGGGGATCCATCAAGTTGAATTTGTTGATGGAGATGACTGCGTCGCGGGCTTTATCGTCCTGGGTCTTGTCCGGCAAGGGGACAACGCCAGCGATATCTTCCTCCTGTCCAGGTAACAGAGAAGGGTCGTCGTCGAGAGTGATCGATTGTACGGTAGTCAATATACACGGTTAGTACTCAGCTGATTATACGCCGCGCTTTAGACTTACCTGATTCGCGGCTTGTGGGATCTCTTCGGGGTGGTTTCTTTTTGTCCCAGACGGAGTGGGGTTTTCGCCGCTTTGTAAAACGTTCAAGTCCGTGGCAATTCGAGCGCTTGGGCCTTCATTAACGCTGGACTGCGCTCCAGCAGTGCCTGGAAGGGCGGTGGTATCTGACCAGGACATGCTATTTAGCTGACATCATACTAGCTCTTGCTACCACTTCCCACCTAGTTTACGTCGCTCCGCCGGGGTCATCTTGCGGTGGGGGTGTCCGGACGATGAGGTCGACGACGCTGCCATCGAACTCTGTATAGGTACCGTCATCATTTTCATGCTTCAACAGCGCTCACAGAAAACGACCCGTTCCAACATACCTCGTTGGCCTGCGCGATGGGGTGGCTCTGCTTGCGTTCGAGTTGGCGTGAGCTTGAGCTGCTTGCATTCTTGGAGGGTCCCGAGTTCGATTTCATGATTTGTTGAGGCATGGCGTTGGTTGTCGGTGGACTGGGGCTGGATGATTCTGTATGGGCAAGTGTATATGGTGTGCAAGGACCACTGCTGGCTCACCGTTTTATACCTTTCGATCCAACCGCTGACACGCCCAAACGTAAAAGCGGACAACTACTGTCCAGGGACTGGAATAGAATCGACTATTGGAGACATTCATTTCAGAGGTAGTAGACTGGAATGCAGTAGGCATGTGTTCGCGAGACACTGGTTCCATTGTTTACTTTTACCCTAAATCCAATCACAGTGTATTTGCTCAGACGATCTGCTTCTCCTAATCATGGGCTCTCTGTCTCGTATATATGTGCTGCATTTGTGTGCAGCACACTGAAGCTCCCCAAACTTGATACCGACGCGTCGGGCAATCACTGGGCGTTTCACATCCCTGGCCCCACGTGCCTGGCCCCTCGCCATCCTTCTCCATTGGACATTCGTCCCTGTTCACAACGCCTCCGTCAGTGTCTTCAACCAGTAGTTTCAAACGTCCGCGAGCCGAGTTGCACTCCACGCATGCCGCCGTATGTATACGGCAAGGGTCGACACCCAACCCAAATATGGCAATAGTGGAAGATCCGACTATGCCCCTGCGCCACGCCCGCCATCGCCTGCCTCTCCATTCTCTTAGTTGAGTTGTCCCACTCCCCATCGTACAAGACCTACCCCACTCCAGGTTTCCAATTGGGCGGGAAAACTGGTCGGTGGATCGGACCCCCCGCAGGGTCGGACCCGATCGCATGGCTATTAAGAACCCTTGTCGCACCGAACTTGAGTGTTAACACCCTTCATCTTTAGTCCCCCCGAAACACCTCGTCACAACCCCCGCCCAGTACGCATGGCAGTGCTGGAAAAATTGAATGTGGATTGCAGGGTAGCCTGGGCGTTGTTGTCGTATCTAGAGAGACCTCCAAGCGGTGTCTGCGCTGGAACCGTTACATGAATATGTATTGTGTGGGTTTTCAAACGGTGAGCATTAGTAGAGGTCGGGTTGTTCCCCTGTGTTGAGCAACTCATGAAATCCAGGAGGATGCTGATGGAGGGGTGATCGGTGAGTAAGTTGGTTATTGCGAAATTGAGTATTGCGGCAGATATGGTAAGGGTCGACACTCGGCCCGGATATAGCAAGTGTCTCCTTCAGCATCCCCCCAGGCCCAAGGCCTCTCCATGCTCCCCATCCTGCAAGACCTGCCCCTCTCTGCTGTTCCAATTGGGCGGGAAAACCGGTCAGTGCGCGGGAAACCTTGCAGGGTCGTTGCATTGCTTTAAAACCCTCGGCGCATCGTCATGCTGGGCGCTAAGCCTCTTCGCCTTCTGTCCCACCTGCCACCTTGGCTCTCTTTCCTGGGCCCCCTGTCTGCTCGGTTCTCACGACAGCGCTGGGGCTTGGATCCTTCCACATGCGCAGTGGGTGGATCCAAGCTCCAGTCTAGGGTATGTTTCTGTCTGGTTCTTGTTTGCTCTCACCTTTCCCGGGACTTTTCTAGGCAGGTTGGATACAGGAGGATGTCTATGGGTGTTTAGGACATGATTGGATTGATTTTTCGAGTGTTTTATCTTTCAAAAATTCCTGAGCGCTGCACCAGCGCATCTCACTCCGGAGTCTGAGAATTTTACACCCACTTTTTGATGCATATTTTTTCGCTTGTTGACCTCTTGTGCTTCGGCTACTTGGTTTGTACCTGATGTATGAAAAAAAGGACTTGGTGTTTTCTTTTACATATGAATTGATTAGGGATTCAGCATTCAAGTTGATAAAGACTTTAGGGCAGGTCAACTGGATTGAATGGCCAAGCATTGTGCCCAAATCTGCCAAGGCAATAAATAGTTTTACCTAGTCCAATCTTGAGTAAACAAGCCCTGCTTGCTCCTCCTTAGCCCAGCAACCAAGCAACTGGAAAAAATGCCCAAGGGAAAGTCCTCTAGCCAAGAAAAAGCCCAAAAAGGAAGCAAGGTAGGTGCTTAGGCAATGTGTTTTGACCTTGAGGCCTTTGGTAGTGGGGATGCAGGCCCTTTGAGGTTCATTGATAGCCTCGATGTATCTCGTAACCTGTTCATTGCGTAGACCTACCAGCTCGCGATATAGGTATAAACCCCTACTGTACTGGCGTAGATACTCCAGAAAAATCATAGGACCTCCCTCTCTCTCCAATTACCTTCCCACAGTCAAGAGAGCAGAAGGGCACGAAAACGCGATATGCTCCATTTTTTAACGCATGTGCTACTTAATTTCTCAGACTACATCAGCTCTTATCGGACAAGTGCTCCTCCAGTTTCGACTGGTGTTCGCCGATAGCAGCGACGTTCTTTGGCGCAGCACTTTTCTATCTACATTGTAAGACTAGTCAGCAGGGATCCCAATGTCCTCTTGTTGACTCCGCGATTCCCATCGGCTCTACAGGCGGCACATCCGAGATGCACTGTAGAACGACTTCGGCGTTCGCAAAAAATATAGTAAAACGCGAGTGCAACCGGCGGAACGGTTGCCGGGCTCAAGTCCGTCGAACGAGTGATAGTGAGAGAGAGTGAAAATAATATTTGGGGGAACTAGAGTAACGACAGTGAGCTTTTAGAGGAACGAAGAGAGAGGCGCGGGGGGAACTAACTAGAGAGGTGCTCGAGCACCCATATTTATACTACGAGTCCAAGACAATTAGCTACCGAAATATAGAATAAGTTGCGATGGAAAGCGAATATGTATCTGTGCAGGCAAAGGAGAGGACTACGCTGAGGAAGGAGGGGCATTGTGCCACCGGGAGCGACAATGCCTCGGGAGTCGAGTCGCGCCGGGACAAATGGTGAGGAGGGAGCGCGCAACGAGCTGTGCGCATAGCCGCGTTTCCTCCCTCGCAACACACTCCCACTACAGTCTAACATGGAACTGCCGCTCGATGAGGCACCACCCTCCCTACGCCGCTTCTCCGTCTCGCTTCACTGATGGTGCGCTGCGTTGCGTCTCTCGTTTTCGGCCTAACCGTGGGAACCCAAGTGCCTGCTCACTGAGTCGGCGTGTCTCGCTCTAACCAACAGCTGGCGGTTATTGCCGGCAACCCGCTGGAAAATGAGGGAACTCAACAAGCTGGCTGGCCAGACTCTGCACCGTGTTTTCTTCGTCTCCTCCTGATAGTTGCATGCGTCAACCTTCTTAGTGTCTTCCTGAACGTTCCTATTCCGTCAATAAAATTGAGCAATTCTCTTGTCCCTTCCTCCGTTGGGAAGATCCTCTAGAGTTCTTGTAGTCTCCCTGCGCCAGTCACGCTTGTGGTCCTCTCTCTTCCCTGTCCTTTTCAGCCAGTAGATGGCCTGTTCTGAGATGAACTAGGATATTCCCCTGGATCGTTTCTCCATTTTTGGAATCCGCTGTAAGAGTGAATAACAAGATATAGAGATGGATAGGAACTTCTGGTCGTATATTTGGCTGGAGAATATGTCTCCACAAGCTATACTGCATATAGAAGTAGAGGGCGAGCTCATGTGAATAGGTAATTCTTCCTCGACCATCGAATGCTATCTCTCGTCCCGCTCATTCTCCGGTCATTCTCCCTTTAGTGAGGTCGCCCGCACACGGCGCCCTTTCATTTCCTGAGGATTTCCGGTGGGTTCTTTCTCTCATCTTGATTCGCCTGCTGCTACTGCCTTCCCTGCCTCATCCACCTGCTCATAACCCTCCACTCCTGAGTGCGAGAAGGAAATCATTATAGATGACTATTTCACTACAGTGCGCGCAAGTGAACATTACAAGGTAATAATCCCTTTATACAGATGGCGCGGAATGGAACAGATGGACCTCTGATTCCAGCCATGTGCTGTGATGGCTCTTCAGGAGCTGAGGTACACCTTGTCTTGCTCTTCGAGGATACGAACTTGGCTGCCATCCATGCTACGCGTGTATCGATAAGGGGTATGCATCGCGTGTACTGAAGGTATAGCGTGGGAAGCGGACGCATACCGTATAGGGAAGGCGCAATACGTGAGGGTACGCCTACCGTATAAGGAATGCGTGGACATCCGCGTCTGCAATAGGAAGAGGGGGTGCTAATCGCGTGTAAGGTGCTAATCGCGTGTAAGGTGCTAATCGCGTGTAAGGCGCGTACGGCGCGGGCAACCGTAGTGATGCGAATGTCTTGTTAGCCAAGCTGATTGGCCTTGCTACTCGCGACAGTATCTACGAATGAACAGGATGAAAATGGGTAAATATAAGGTATAAAACCGGTGCTTGGCTGACATATCTCACTTGCGACATGACTCATCGCGCGTGCCGACATGTTATATCGCACGTTGATCGCTGATAAATAGCATCGTTTGCCCCTTTGAGAGGAAACCGTCGGCGGGCGACCTCGCTAAAGGGGAACGGCCAACGAATGAGCGGGACTCGAGATGGTATTCGGAGGTCAGGGGAGGAATTCTCTATTTAACATGAGCTCGCCTCCAATTTATACTATGTACCTACTTGAGCTATTTAACACATCAATTTTTTTTGGAATGTTTTGGATTGTGTGGACGGTAGGTTCATTTTGTGACTGGATTACCACCGCAAAGCTCGCAATTAGCACATAACTCCAGGTACGATCCTCTGCATTTTTAGGCATAGCAAGAGGGATATAGAGTGTGGAGAGCGAACAACGGCTGCTCGCGTAGCACCCGTCATCCCGTCTTCCAGTAGCCCAGATGAGACCGCGGAGAGAACCACAGTGCCCACACGCTACGCGACCAGCAACACGCATGGACATGCCATGCAAGTTCTGTTGTGTCTCTCCCCTTCCGTAGTAAAAACGTACGGTACTCTACTTAACCCCAATCTAAATAAGTCTAGCTCGTAGGATGGAAACTAGCTAGAAATTTGTATTACAGGGTAGCGATATCCAAGTTCTTCCCTCTCTCATTTTCTCTCTCTCTCCTATTTTTTCTGGTTCTGGTTCTCACCCTCTCTCTCTCTTCGCTTCTCCCCGTCCTCTGGGTCAAGGCTTTGCAACTGATGGACGCAGTCGTGCTCGCTTATTATAGAAGGCGTGGACATCTGGATCGGTAAGAGGGGAGAGGACCTTGACCTTGCCGGGGGAACGCCCGGTCAACAGAACTAGCGGAGGAGGATAAGTCCCAGCCAGGGAAGAGGAAGACTTAAAGGGGGAACTAAGGACCCTACCAAGGTCAAGGTTGGGTTGCTGGGAAAGTGACCATTCTATTCCACCACACCGAACAGTCACAGTTGGGGGCAGAGGGAGGACGCCGCACCGGTGCCGGCACCCCCGCCTTGAGCCCTGTTGTGTGAGGTGTGAGGGGGAGTGGGCAGCCATGGACGGATGGACGGAGAGGGGGGACGAAGCAGGACGGACCCAAAAAAAAAAGGCGTTGGATTCTAACAAGATTCTTGGGGATGGCCTCCGCTCCCGAATGGATCTGCTACTTGTAGACGATATTTCTCGAAAGGGGCGAGTTATGGCGAGTTATGATCTTTACTGACAACAGCTTAAAAAGAATTACAGTCGGTCGGTGTTTATAACACACGCCGGTAGCTCACCCGCACCCGCTGTACTTGCAATGATGTCGGGAGGAGCGACGATAATGGAAATGGAATGAATAGGGATGATGGAAAGGAAATGGGGATGGATGGAATGGGATGGGATAGATGGGATGGGATAGATGGAATGGAACCGGGGGGGATGGTTGGATGGTTGGTCATGCCAGGCCAGGCCGGGCTAGACCGGACGTGACGTATTTGATCCTGATCTGGAAACGGGGGACTCTCTCTCTCTCTTTCTCTCTCAGAAATCTTGTCTTCCCCGGTTTTCGAAGCCCGGTGGTTGTTTCACCAACTACACTCGCCCCTTTGTTTGGACGTGTTAGCGCTGTTTTGTTTGCGTTTTGTTTGTGTTTCGTTTTGGCTTCGGTTTCGTTTCGGTGCTTCTCACGTGCTGAAGAGTCCGCCTCTCTTCAGTTTGGTGGACACAAACACAACCGATTAGTAAATCTTCGCACAGTAAATATCCGTACAACTTTCGCCGGTAATTTGTTCACATTATGCAGTACAGGCAATCCCTCCCAGCTGATCACCCCACACTCAACTACGTACCTCCTCAACAATCGACTGATCCAATCCTCATTCCCAAACCAGCTCAATTTAATTCCCGAGTAGGTCTGAATTGGGCTTACAGTTTTAGTGCGTCATTGATTTAATATAGCACCTTATTGCTGCTGATCCAGACCCCACAGACTACATACGCTTTGTATATCCTAGTGACGGTGGAGTTCGCGTGTTCTCCGGAAACTTTACAGGAATATTGTAGGGCTGCCACTGAGTTCGGGGGTAAAACACGTTTATTTCGGTAACTACGTGGCGCGTATCTTATAAGTTCTACGTGTCCGAATGTCCACGAGTCTGTGAACTAAAGGAGCGATAAGTATGTAAAACCTAGAGAACGTAGCTGAGATAAGGAGCGAGTTTCTACGTCATTGGGCGAACGATATTAACCCATACAATCGTGACGTCCTCGCGTAGCCGAGAGGAAGTCCTTACAATATTAAAGAACAAAGTGGAAAGGGAAGAAGACGAGGATGCAAGAATAACACAAGAAAGTCGGTGACAACTAACTACCGTTCATTTAAAATGTCGTATAATTCCTCCATATTCTACGGGCAGTGTTCTGTCCATTTCAGAGGAGTAGGGAGATGAAAGAGTCGAGCCAGGAGGGGGGATATTGTTGATCCGGAGTGTTTTGAACCGAAAATCCGAGTGTTTCCTTTTTGGGAAAATCGTCGTACCAACGCTTGTTGAGGTTCGTTCGAAGTTCGTTATGGAGAGGTGGTTTGTTCGGCTTTTGTGGACAGCCGGATGACGACCTCTACACTATCTTGACCAGAAGGAGTATGGGATCTGGAGGAATTGCTCTACTGTTCAAGGACCAAATTAGGATGCTTTCAAACGAGATATTCTGTCTACCGCGGGGGCAATGGAAACCTCATATATACTCTGATTGATCTCTAGATTTTGGTGGACCAGAATACAGGGGAGCCAATGTGATCATGCTATTAGTTCGGAGGATATTCTCACAAATTTGTTACGATTTCGTGCTGGCTTATTACTCAAGGAGAAATTTCTCAAAGGGAACAAAATCCTTTTAGCTCTCAGTTGAATTCTTTCTCCTTCTCTCTCTCTTCCTCTCTCTGTTTTGTTTTGTTTCGCTCTGTTTCGCTTCGTTTCAACGTCTCTATCATTGGAAGTCACTTGGTTAAGATCTCTTCATCATCTCAAGCCATCCCAGGGTCATGCTGGGAGAATGGAACAGCTAAAACATAATAAGCTCCATTTTTTAATGTGCGCCGCTACTTTATTTCTCAGACGACGTGCACATCCAATTTCCACTGACTTTCGCCGATAGCACTGACGTCCGTTGGTACAGCCACCGCAATCACATGACCCTGGTTAGTTTTCCACATATGGCAACCGTGGCCTTCTCTCTGACCCCGCTTCTTGCGTTGCCGCCTGTCCGCGCCTGTCAACGCTGCCCATACCTGGCAATACTTTAGCCTGATCTCGATCCTGTCGCACCCACAAACTCGCAAAATGCAATTTATTGAATGCACCCCCAGTGTAGATGGAAGGGTCAGGCCCGTAGCCCCGTGAGTGGTTTCCGATCAGATCCTCCAATTTTAATTATAGATCTGCCTGTTAGTGTAGTCAATCCAGATGCACCAGAAGAGCAGAGGAAGAGGAAGAAAGCGGAAAAAATGAGGGCCAAAAGGTTGTTGCCGGGGAAGCCACGGTGACCGTGATTCTCACCATTTTATGATAGGGCCAAGGCAAGGGAGCAAAAAGCCCAACAAGCGTGAGTTTTCCATTTCATATGTGTTGGCTGGACCATAATCCATGTCACTCATGGATAGCAGCCAAGTGGAGGGGTCAGGGTCAATCCCGCCAAAGAAAAAAAGAAAAACAGGGTGAGTCCCTCTCATGGCCCCACCCGTATCTTCCGCCCTGATCTCAACTTCCATTCACTCAGGGCTGCACAATATGACACAGCGGGGCCAAGCCATGGTGATGTTCTGATGCGTTCGCCTACGCCGGAGGCCTTCAACGACGGTGAAATAGGTCCATCAGCCCCCGCTGACCTGGCGGCTGGGGTTGTTCCTCAAGAAGAAGGGCCCGTGCAGGAATCCCCACCCCCCGGAGTCAAGCGGGATTGGGTGACAGGAGTGCAAGGGGAGGAGGTAACCTCAAATGCGCCCACAGTTGAGTGGACAAACGGAACGAGGACGGTGGTGCCGTTCATTCCAGATATTGTTCGTGGGCAAGGGAATGCACTGGATAAGGTGCATATTTTGCTTTTAAAAAAATATTTACAAAGGCTGACACTTGAATGTAGGATGAAAGAGCTGTGAGAAGCTTGGCGGAAAAGGCGGTGGACTGGGAAGGGTCCGACTTCGTAAGCTGCCTCTCAGGAAGTCAGGATGGGAATGCCGGGGACCTTCTGGTGGAGTGCCGGCGCCTCCTCGCCAGGGGTAAGGTGGTGGTGATCAAGGACTTTGAACCAAGGACGCCCCAGCTGCTCACCTTGGATTTCCTGGAGGAGAGGAAGCTGGAGGTGAATCACCTTCGGAGGGACTTTCACGGTGAGAAGAACGCCCCTAGCTTCCCAGCACAGTCCACTAATATCTGCCTCAGATGCCATGTTGAGGGCAAAAGAACCTAATAAACCATACCACTCAGGGACACTGAGTGAGTTCTTGGAGAATGTGACGAATCAGGATGCGATCCAGTGCATCCTGGATCTGCCTTCTCCCGACCTGAACCGTCCTGCGATAGCAGAGTGAGTCTACACCATGCTCTGGATAGGCAGCTGAGCCCAAAATCCTCACCAGAGGCCTGGATGATGCCACCCCCGCCCTCCTGTTTGCCTGCACAGATGTCTTGCCTGCTCTGAGTGCTAAATGCCAAACCCATGCCCTCAAGAGCAGGAAATGGGAGCTCATCCACCATGGTGGGTTTCACACCTACGCCCACAAGGATGCTGAGGGATATGGTACTTTCATCCGTGTCTTGTCGGGGGCCAAAATGTGGGTGGTCATTCGCCCAGAAAATGTTGTAGAGGCCAGGACCAAGGAGGAGCTGAATGAGGCTAATGATGTGATGGTGTATCTTACTGACAGTAGAGAGGCACTTCCACAATGGCTGGACACAGGCTCTGAGGCCTTTGTGATTCAGGCTGAACCAGGAGATCTGATGTAAGTAAGCCTCCACTGTATGACACGAAAGACCACTAAAACCATCCAAACAGAATCATGCCTCCCGGGACCTGGCATGAAGTGTACACCCCTTGCAAAAGCTTTGCTACAGGTGGCCACTTTGTCTCTTATGACACCATGCATCTCATGGAGGTGTCCCGACACTTTGATCACATGCACGGCCGGTCTTCAACCAACGCACACCATCCGGAGCTGTTTATGACGCTGTGCTATATGATTGTGTCCATGCTTCGCATGGATCACCGAAGTGAGTTCTCCCAATCCCATACAACAGCTCTCCCAGATAACCTCTCCTCTAGCCTTTTTGAAGAAGCCAGTTGTTGCCCTGTGCAAGATGATACTGCGCCCAAACATTTACACACAGCAGGGTCTGCCAAATGAGACCTGCAAAGGTAAATCTGAGAAGGATGCCAAGACCCTTGCCACCAGGGTGGCCAAAGCTATCGTTGAGCTGGATCCCGCTTATTCCAGGGATGATTTCCTATTCCAAGGGAAGGATTGGATGGATCCATTGGATGAGATAGACCTCGGCCTGGTGTTCAGTCAGTTTGCTGGTGGAAAGGACCCTATTAGGAGGGTGAAGTGAAATTGGGTGGTGGTTTCACAAGTAAGGATCTCTTCTGTACGAGTCTACAAGATACCGCCTGGCTCTGATCTTTCTTACGCTTATTGCCTTGATACTTGCCATTATTGTTGATGTTGATGTGTTAGCTTTGGTGTTTTTTTGTCATTCTCTTCCATCTCCTCCACTCCACTAGCCTCAATGCCAGTCTCAGTTGTGCCACCTCTGCTTTGTACGTTTTGTGTTTCTCTGATTCCCCTAGGTGGTACTGTAGAGCTCGGGCTGTCGCGTAGTCCCATCCACTACCAGTGTTGCTGCCGCCCCGATTATTCCGTCCTGTCTCAATCTGTCGGAACGAGGGGGGCACGAGGGTCTCTATCTTGCTTGGGTCAAGGTTGTATCTCTGTGGCAGGATTTGCAGGTTCAAGTGGCGTTTCCTGTCCCTCGGATTGCACAACATCTCGTGTCATATAGAGCGGGGTGGGTCCTGCATGTGCCTCTAGGGCATCATTGGGGGCGTCCTCTTGTGATTTCCAGTGCCGCTATCCCTTGTAATGAGGACCGCTTGTCTTTAGAGCGTCTCAGCCTTGCACGTGCCAATATATCTCCTATAGTTTATTGTTGCGGCTTGTGGTTGGAATCGCACCCATTATGGAAAGTGCGGGCGTGGTACCTCTATATCGCCTTCTAAGCCAAGGCCTCTTCCCAGGCAAGAAAAAAAGGTATTATACTGATGACAATGCGCAACGGTGGAATTTACATGATAATTCCTTATACAGACGGCGTGGATAAACATATGTGGTACGCATACCATATAGGGAAAGCGAGGACATCAGCACTGGTGCGGTGTGGCAATGGTACGGATCCTGTGTAAAAGATTGTATCGCCTGCTCTTGGAATAAACATTGAGGCCTTCTACCAGCTAGTCTCAGACCAGCACCACTCTCCCTCATCGTGCATTGCCACACACAGGTCAGTGCAGCGCATGTGTTCACGGGAGAGTCAGAAACCTTCTCTCGATCTCGTTCTCTGATCTTCTCTTCTCAACGACGCGTCTCCCAGGTTTTCGAAGCCTTGTGGTCATTTCGCCGATCACGCTCGCACCCTTTTTCTTTGTGTTTCGCTTCGTTTCAGCTCGTTTCGGCTCATTTCGCTCAGCCATCTCTGCCCCGACGCCATCCATCTGTAGGAGAGTCCAAGTCTCTTCACCGGTAGATGTTCAAGATGAGATGAGCCTGACGATGAACGCCGGATCAGGGCCCTCGGGGCGCTCATGCCCAAAATTGATGATGCAGGGGAGCCTTCGTTGCACACTCTCGCTGATCCGGTGCTCGTCGGTCCGTTCCACTTACTGCCTTGCCTTGAGGCCATTTGTCCGCCATATCGCTCCAATTCCCACTCATCCAGCACTGCGCCACCACGCTTCCGGCAGCACCGGCAGCGATTTTTGGGCGAAGCTACATCCACATTTGTCTCCGTGGCCGGCCAAGGACCGCCTCGACAAGATCGTTGCCTGCTCTGGAATAAGCTTCGCCTCGTGCATCCCACGGAATTATTCCAAACCAAGATCCAGCCCCAAATCACGACCAGAATAGACAAGCTTGGTTTCCAGAATTTTTGGAAAACACTCATTTAGAATAAACATGGACCTTACCCGGAAGCTTCTCCAGTTGAGGTCCAGGAAGTGCAGGATAAACTTGACTTACGAAACATGACTAACGACGGCAGAACGTACTAAATAGGTTGCGATAGCAGCAAGTTCTTCCAACATTCGCAATGTCTTCCCCCGCCCCCCGCTGAAAAGGTAGAAACGTTCGTGGGTTTTTAATATAGATAGGGTGGTTGTTTTCACTAAGCTTAGCCGAAATTCGATAAGATTAAGCTAATACAAGGAGTATGAGATAGATAGTGAACAGTTTCGTCTTTTGGGGTGTTCTGGGGGTGCGTTCTGACAGCGAAATTCAAGAGAGTAAGTTTGAGAGGTTAACGAAATTCCGTTGAAGTTATCTTAGCCGTACGGTGCAACAGCGAAGTGACAATCCCTGTCAAGTCAAAGCGCGGGGTCTCTGGTCTCTGGTCTCTGATCTCTACTCTGGTCCCTGTCTCTGTCGCTAGGCACTCTGGAACTCTGTTCTCTGTCTCTGTCTCTGGGTTGGTCGACGACCGAAGAACTCGCAATTAACGACGCACACTAAATGGTCCTCTGAAACCGTTCTTGATCACGGCCCGCAGACTTGCGTGTGGAAGTGGGGGTGAGACCTCTTGCTTCTCCACGACCAAGTGCAACCGTATTTATATTGTTGTAGATACATACGAGAAATAGTACATATGAAATAGAAAACAATAAGCTTAATTGTTACAGGCGCTGTAGAATATTTTAGAAGGTTCAGCAGCATTTCTGCCTTGCCCTATGTTATGGGTTTTCCTCTGATTGACGAATGGCAATCCAGCCAGACGTGTTCCGCGCTCGTCTACATTATTCTGTGTCCACATGAGCGTATTAATCCTCCGGATCAATAATGATCGGAATGTATAGCGGATGAATAATCCCTTGATCCGTTGTAATTAATCTCAGCTAGGCAGTATGCCGAGGTGCCGGGACCCACAAAGCACTCGTCAATTATGAGGTCTTTGATCTTTTCTAGGGCTTTGGGCATCGGTTATCACCTCCAGAACGTTGGAAGTTCCGTTCCTTGGTCCGGTCATCATTATTGGACTCGTTATAGGCGTAATACACCTGCTACAGCCGCTAGTTACATTCTCTATGCTCGAACGCATCCGAGTTCATTAGAAAACTGCCCATAAGGTCCCTTGGTGCGACCGGAATATACTCGATAGGCTATGTAGAGTCCTGAATCCCTCCGGAAAGCGTTCTGATAGCTTGGTTCACTAAGCTTAGTGATAATGAACTGGTTTGAACACTTCCGAGGCTCGAATATCCTCAATTCTGTCAAACTGGCTACTACGGGACATAGTACCAATCCTCTATAGGGTTCCTTAATGACATAGCCAATGATTTCATGTAGAGAATCGTTCCGGAATACGGAATTCATAGATAAGCGTGAAATCGGCGTATCATCTCCCCCTAACCAATTGCTGACTGTCCTCAGTCATTATCTCCTTCAGATTTGCAGTATCTGAGTCTCTCTGACGCGCTCTATGTTCTAGAATTTTTACCAGCTTCGGGGGTAGCGTACTTTCGCTAAGCTTATTCCAAATGATGTCATGTCACCGAGTTTAAATGTATAGATCAACTTCTTGTTGCTATAGCTTAATTTTTATCTTGTGATTGGGCTTTTTAAAAGTCCCCAGTTCTCGTTCGCTTTTTCGTTCGCTCTCTCATCTCCCTCTTCGTCTCTTTTCATCTCAACTTTCACTCTTCAACGCCCACCCACAGCAACAATGGACAGAAACACGCGCAGCAACAAGAGAGCTTGTCATGATGAAGATTCAGATTCTTCCTCTAGTAAGAAAAGTTCGCTTTACTGTTGTCTTTGTCTTGCTAACGCTGTCTTCAGACTACACTGAGCCAAGGAGCGCCCCTATGGCTCCAGGAAACGCGTCTTCTCCCTCAATCGCGCAACGTAAGTCGCTTTTTCTCTCGTTCTTTTCACTACTTCTAACGTTTCTCTCCGTGTTTTAGGTCTCACTATTCGCCTGCCGGCGCGTCGCGACCGCCTGGCTCAACTGCTAGCACCAGCACCGCGTGCTCGACGGGCTCGAGGAGGAAGAGTAGGACGAGGAGCTCGTGGTAATCACCAGGTGGGTATGGACCGGACTCCTCCTCCTCCTTACTCACCTCCTCGAGACCCAACTCCACAACCTCCGACTCCGTTGGCTGCCCCCGTGCCGCGACACATCATCTCCATTGCATCGCTGTGCAATCCAGTAGATGAGCCCTCTGCCGGTTTTTCCGCAGAGGCCCCATCGAGTATCCCTGCTGGCGGGCCCTCTTTTGGATTCTCCAGAGAGGCCTCGTCAAGGTCTGTGCCCTTGCCCCCACTCTCTCAATCGCTATTGGCCCTAGAGGAGTCAGAATCGCTGGTACTCCCCCCGTTGAATACCCCGGCGTCTCCAGCAATTCCGGGTCCCTCAACAGTCCTGCGTAGTTCACCTGGTTCGTCCTCGGGCACCTCTACGCGTAAGCTTAGTCCTTTCTAGTCTCAATTTATTCTTTTACTGATGCTTTTATGCTCCAGCCCGTATTCCAGCTACCCTCAAAGGTAAACAGCGAGCAAAGTCATCAACGCCGCCCCCTCTCCCCTTATTCCTGGCGGGTTCTAACTCGTCATCGTGTTCTCCGGTCCCTGAGGTCTCTCAAGCCGACCTCTTTAAAATCTTTAGCTGGTCCTCTACGCTGGACGGACACCACGCGTTGGCTACTCCTAGGTGCTCAACACCCTCTCCTCCTTCCATTCCCTGCGCTCCGGTTGAGGCCCCTTCACATGCCACGGAGGTTTCTCCTTCCCCGGACCTAGAGCACCTTCTTGAGCCCTCGCCTACTCCGCAAGAGCCTTCGTTCGCCTTTCAAGACGCGTTCTTGGCGAGTTCTCCGACGCCCGTCCCTTCCCGCGTCCCTACTCCGGAAGTCCCCAAGGATCCTTCTCCCCAGGCTGGTCCATCTAGGTCGCGTCAGAAACGCGTCACTTTACCGAAGAAGAAAAGCTCCAATACACGCTCGAAGAAACACGTTCCCCGGGCTCGCGTTCGGCGTACGGAAGCCGAAATCATCCGAGAGCAGGGCTATCGACACCCAGTCCCGCTGTTTAGCGAGGACTTTTCCAAGCTGCTGGCTGTCAGCCAGCTTTCTGTACGTTTTTTCCTTATTTTTCTCTCATATTTCCAACTAAAACGATTGCTTTGCTCGTCTAGTATCTGCCCCCACTCTCTAGGTGCCCTACGTGCGCCGCTCGCAAACTGGAATGCGAGCCCTTGGGCTTAGGTAAAAAGTGTCGCAGCTGCGACCTTTACAACTATCCCTGCACTTTTGCAGATCACCCGCGGGTCTCGGCAGGAGTAGCAAATGCCCTGGTCACATCTACCATGACCAGTCAATATCGTAAGTACCGTTATATCCTCTTATTTTTCTCTTTATTCACTTTGTCTTTTTAGATCTGGCCGCTTTCGCTCGGGTCGCATCGTCTAGCCTAGTCAGCCTGGAGGCGAACCGGGTATCTTACGAGGCGTCGGCTTTCCACCACCGGCGCGTCATCTTCCAGTTCGTCCAGGAGATGCAAGCCACCCGGACCACCTTGGAAGGTAATGACGCGGCGTTCGTCGAGATGGGGATGGCCGCCTCCCTTGCAGACGTTCAGGCGTTCTTTGAGTTCGCCGACCACTTTCCAGGGGTCCCAACGTACGAAGAGTTTGAGGAACTCAAATCTCTCCTCTTCCTCGCATTCCCAATGACTCAGGATCCCGAGTCCGTCTTGGAGGGTTTAAACTAATGCCTCCTCTTACTTTATCTCTTGAATGTAGCATACTATCTTGTCATGAATGTATCTTGTTGAAATCATCCCAAGAAGGTGTATAGCAACGACGGCATATATTCGAGGGGAGACAATGGCGGGGGTAAGGGAGGTAAACAGACAGTGTAACTACTTGAGAACAACAGGTATATAAGTGTAACTACAGTGAGGCTACCATGAGGCAGTCAGCTACTCCGGTGGTCGGCATTCCGTCAGTTTGCCGGAATCACCAATTCCAACATATCTATGGTCTCCTTTTGAGCTAAGCTAAGCTGTTTCTGACTTTGCTAGTCATCTTCTTAGAGCTAAGCTAAGTCTTTTGGACGTATCAGGAAGCAGCGGTCCGGCCATCCGTTCCGGCTCGCTTGTAAGTTCGAACCAGCCTATCCACGAAAAACGCGAAAAAGCCGTCCAACGCTTATTGGAGCGTCAATTGGAGCCTATCTCCCCCTAGCCAGATCGAAATCGGTGCCCTCGCCGTTCCATCAGAAATCCCTGCGCAAACTGGTAACCGCGAGACCCTTACTACATGTTACCTTATAAGGCAACTGTGGTTCGCCGGGTCGCATTCAGCATCTCCAAAATGGTCAAGTTACTTGACCTCTCGTCGAAAAGGCTCTCCTCACGCTCGAAGGCCCCGGGGTATGTCTATTCGTCCCCATCTCTCTCTCTTCGTTATTCAATCATTCTCTAGTCTGCTTATATTGAAGCGTTATCGGAGGACACTGAGGCTATCAAGCTCCATGTCAACCAAGACTACGTCGTCCGTATTCGCAAGCTCTTCGAAATTTACCAAAAAAATTACCATCCGTCTTATGAGATGCCCGCGATCTACAAGGCACTCTCGGAATGCTGTAGCCGCATTAATCGCGTTCGCTCCGAGGAATCCTAACAAAGCCAGGACAGAAGAGGCTCAGAACCCGTCGTCCGCGACTGGCTCTACTTCCTTCAACACTGCCGAAAGCTCTGCTGTCCCCAAACGCGTAAGCTTAGCGTTCTTTAGCTCTAATCGTCTTCTAATGTTTAAGCTTAGCCTCGCAAAGGTCGCAAGGCCCCTGCCTCTGCTGCTGTTGTGGTAGACACCGATACCGAGCCTGCTGAGAGTATGAACAGTGCTTCCAACTCCCGAGCAACCGGTACTGACACGGTAATCTAGCTGCTTCTCAACCTATCACATTGGCTGAGATTATCGCTTGTCTTCAGGACATGATAGTCGACGAGGTTTCCCAAGCGATCGTCGAAGAGGTTCGTGTAGTTCCGCCTTATCGCAAGCGTCGTTTGTCCACCTCCGACGTGGTGCGCCAGCTCTACTCCCCCTAACCACCGATTCTGACTTCGTCCTTCGTCAGGAGACCGTCAAAAAGTCCTCATCTTCTAAAGGCACCGTCCGTCCTCTTCCCTATTGTCAAGTTCCCGACATGCACACTAAAAACTGCTATTACGCCCGGGCTCACCAGGTTCTAGCCAAGGCAAACGCCAATACTGCCAAGCGCGCCCGTACCGAGTTCGCTCCCGATGAACGTACCTTCGCTTGCTTATCTGGTAGGCATTTCTCACTTCTATTCGCTAAGCTTAGCGGCTCTGACACTCATTCTGGCCAGCTCGTTTGCTCCAGGAACTCCAGAACCTCCTGTCTCACTCTCGCGACGAGTACTAGTCCGGATCTCGCAGTGACGACGCTCGGTCGGTTAAATGCGACCTTAATTCGCTCAGCCGGGACTTCATCGAGGCTATTCCTTCGCTCGAAGCCAACTTAAAGAGGTTCCAGTTCCTTATTCAAGAACGGGTTCGTCTCAAAGGCTTTTTGCGCAATCTCTCAGACTTGGACAAGTCCTCAACCGCTTAAGCTTAACGCTTCTACAATCCCTAGGATAGTTTTCCTTCGATAAGTAGATAGTTCTGTCCACAATATCAAGGTTTTTCCTATCCGTCAAACTCTTCTGGCTGCCATCTGTCACTAGGCTCATCTTCAGTAGTCTCCTCCAGGGTCTTCAGTCCCTCTGGTGACAGATCTATCAACTCTTACAACTCCGGCGGCAACGGCATATGTTTTCTGGCTAAGTAGGGAATTACTCTGAATGCCGCCACTTTATTCTGCCATACCGACCCGTCAAGTTCTGCCAGGATACAAGACCCTCCCTTTGATCTAGATATGACCACCATGGGCCCTAGATACCTGGGTTTCATCTTCCTGTCGGCCGAGCTTTCTATAGCCGTATTTCTCACTAATACTAAATCTCCCGGTTCGAAGGGATAATCTCTTTTCTTATGCGCTGCTTGTCGTTCCATCTTGCTAAGCTTAGTGTCAGAAACACGCTGACGCATCTCCTCTACATGCCGAACATGTTTTGCCAAGGCCTGAGCTCGCCGCTGCCACAAGACGGTTACGGTGAACTATGTCGACCGCAAGATCAAGCTCGATCGGCAGGAAGACGGGATGTTCTGGTGCTACTTCGCCGACAACCACTGCCCCAGGGACTTCCTCACGACCAAGGCCATCCGTGAGCACGCCAGGTCGACTGGGCAGCCATGGGTTGGGCCCAGCGTTCAGGTTAGCCTGCCCTCGTTATTTAGCACTCCATCCTTGGCCCTGATCTTTTCTTGGTCTAGGATAACGACCCCAGTGAAAGCGGGGACGATGACGACCCTCCACCACCCCCCGCAAATCAGTTGGCCTTGGTATGCCCCTCCATTTCGTCTCCCCCCACCGCTTCGCATTTCTGACCATTACCCCCTCCCACGTAAGCTCACCGCTGGTACCAATCCAGCCCCCGCATCAACTCTCGCATCCCCTGCAAGAGCTTCTTGTCCCTCACATGCCTAAGAAGGCTCGCTAACTACATGCCAGGAGGATACTCATGCTGCTGGTGATCCCGCCGGCGAAGATGACATGGACCTGGGGAGCAACGCTGTAAGTCGACATGTCCTCATGCCCAGCCGTCCCCTATCCTGATGCACTGAGCTCCCAGGACAATGAGGGGGCCTCGGACGATCCGCTCCCAGTCCTCAGCGGAAACACCCTTGTCACCTCGTCCGTCCTCACACTGATGGGTTTATACTTCAATACGGCCCTTCGCTGCTTCATCTGCCTGGATTGCGGAGTGGCGCTCCTCCCCTCCGCCGCTCACAGTCACGTCCTGTCCTCACATGCTGAGGGTAAGGTCCCCTTCAATACTATGCAGTTTATTGAGGCCTGTAACGACCTGGAGGTTGCGGACGATTTCCCGGAGGACCTTGACGGGCATGAGGCCATTGACGGACTCCCACTGTTCCGGAACGCCCTCCTCTGCACCGTAGCTGGGTGCAGAAAGGTATACAACAAGGTGTTGTCCATGCGTCGCCACCACAGGACCCACGAACCCTCCCTTCCGATGCCTTCCAGCTGGCCAGTAGTCTGTGCCCAGAGGCTTGACCATTCGCGGCACAACTCGTACTTTGTCGTCGTTCCCAAGGAGAACGCGCAGGAGCCACCAGCGGAAGAAGGCTCCTCCTTGGCATGGCTGGATGAGATCCAGGGGGCCATCGCTTCGGTTGTCCAACCGGTTTCCCTCGCAGCTAAAGATGGTCGCGAGCTCACTCCCTGGCTGAGGACTACCCAATGGACCGTCCATGTGGGCCTGCATAGGCCTGAGTTCCTCCGGTCTCTGGTTTCCACCCCTGAAAGGAGGGACTATGCATGGCTCATCGATGGGGTGTGCCACATGTATTCCTGCGCCACCAACTACATGGACTCCACGCCTGAGCTGGTCCTTCAAAAGCTCAATACGAGCGACCCTGCAATTTCCACGCCCACCAGCATGGGATGGAAACCCTGGAGCGTTACTGTACAGAAGCCATCGTTGGGCGATCCGGCTGCTCTTGGAAGGCCCTGAGTTCTCGCAAGAGAACAAGTTACCGTATCTGAGATTTTGCAGAAGCCACGGGTGCTCTCGCACGCAAGCCGCCGCCCGATGAAATCGTTCCTTGGACCGGAAAGGGTTGACATAATTAGAGGAGCATGGATTTAAGCAGAAGGAAAGGCTTTACCGAACCCCCAGATTCGCTATGTCCCACAAACTCCACTCGCATTTGCGCAACGCATGCGACCAATTCAATCAAGAGATAGACGGGATGTTGGCCATTGACAGAGACGAACCAGGGATTCGAAGCCGCGTTCAAAGCCTCCATAAATATGCGCACCACATCCTCGAGCTGACCACTCGAGTATGCCAAGAATTCGAGCTCGATCTCGACGACCCGGAGTTCTTGCATGCACCCAGCCAACCGGACCCAACTCCGTCCAATGAAAACAAGGACGGGGAAGGGGAAGGGGAAGAGGAAGAGGAGGAACCAGGACCAGGTACAAAAACTGGGGGCAGACTGGTTGCACCATTTTGACTTGGCTGTAGGATTGAGAACGCGCGAGGGTAACCGCACCGCGCAAGCAGCGGTGAGTACGGGGCCATTACCCTAGGTTATCTTTGGCTAACGGCGATGTGAGGCTGCGCGTGCGGACCTCGTAGAGGTCTTCAGGGAAGTGAAGGAGCTATACCAGCCCGATGGGCAAATCGTGTTGGACATCGTTTCCCAAAGGAACGACGTTAGCAACATGGTCAAGGACAATATTGCCTTTGGACGGCTGTTGTCGCTCTATGCGCCGCCTGAGGAGGATGAGGTGGAGACGCTGCTGAGGAAACTTGGGTTGAATGAAAGGCGCTGGCTTGGTTTCCATGAACGCCTTGTCCAGACTGAAGGAGGGCACAGAGATGCCTCCTTACTGGCGATGGAGCAGGTGAGCACCAGAATTTCACGCGCGCCGCCTGACACAGCTCACCGGGGTTGCAGGTCATGAGGACGGCTAGAGAAGGTTCCCAGATCTACATCTGGGTAGAGTCCGTCATCAGCACGGTGGTGCAGCTCAAGTTTGCAAGAGCATGGAAGGCCAGAGGAGGCTGTCGGGGCTGGAAGGAAAAATTTGCAGAAGACCTTTTTGAAGCACTCAAGGTGAGAGAGGAAGGAATACTTCCAAGGGCTGCTCCAGCCGCTCCAGATACTCCAGTCCCTCGGGATACTCCAGCCCCTTCAGCTACTCCAGCCCCTTCAGCCGCTCCAGCTGAGACAGAGGAGAGAGAAAGGGAGAAGAAGGCATTCTGTGCCTCTCACCGAAAGCTCGTGGCTTCTCGGAACCGAATTCTAATGCTCTATGACACGGTGGGTCCATATATATGCTCTCAAACTATGTCAAGTATTGATGTGCTTAGTAGTTTGGGGCAACGGTGCTCACCCAAACGGTGTTTTGGCCGGCGATCAATATTTTGCCCAGGTGGCATACCCCCTCCTTTGCACGCAACGCAACGTACCTGGTTCAGCACCACTTGGACATCATGGTAGCGGTAGGGTTGCTCCCACTGTACCGAACGGCTCACGGAAGAGAAGGGGGCACTGATGAACAGGTGATGAGGGAATGGATTCAAGAGACTCATGTTGCGGCGACACAGTGGGTTGTTGAGATATTGAGGGTTGTCACAGAGCCCCAGATAGCGGAGTGGGTTAGGGAGTTCTTAGTTGGAGAGCCGCAAGGATATATGGTGCAGCTGTGACTAGTGGGGCGGTTACTAGTTTCATCTGTCTAGGAACTGCTGTAGTAAAATGGATGAAATGCCACTGACTTGGTGGACTGGTTCCCTCAGACTCGAGACACCGCCGAACGACGGCTGTCGCTTCGGCAGGGGGCGCTCCGATTGTCTTGATCCGGAGTTCGTTCCGGGTTCGGCTTCCGAGTTCGACGAGAGGTGGCGCGGGGCAGCCGTTACATGTCCAGCCCGCATGCCCACCTCTACGCCGAATGCCATTGACTTGGCGCACTGGTTCCACCAGTGGTAAAGAACCCCTTGAGCAACTTCTAAGACATTTTACAGGGCCCCCCAAGTTATGAGCAAGCTAAATATTGCCCTCCAGGGAAAAGAGGGAGCGCAAGGATGGACACCGCGCGCAAACGCGGCAACGGACACTATGCCCAAATACGGCAACGGTGGACACCGCGTGCAAACGCGGCAACGGACACTATGCCCAAATACGGCAACGGTGGACACCCCACCCAAATACAGCGAGAGCGGAAGGTCTGCCTGCGACCAGGCATGCCTCCTCCGCCATCTCCTCAAGCCCAAGGCTTCTCCATGCTCCCCATCCTGCAAGACCGGCCCTCGTTGCTTTTCGTATGGGGCGGCAAATTTCGCCAGTGCGCGGGAACCCTTGCAGGGTCGTTACGTCGCTATTAAAAGCCCTTGCCGCATCATCGGGTTGAACTTGAACGCCAACCACCTTCGCCTTCGCCTTCGCCTTCACTCTCACTCTCGCCCTCGCCCTCGCCCTCGCCCTCGCCCTCGCCCTCAACCCCCTCCGTCGCTTCGGCTCTCTCTCTCCTTGGCCATTGGCCCTCCCTCTGCTCGGCCTGCGTGGCAGCGCTGGAGCTTGGATCCTCCCATGTGCGCAGTGGGAAGATCCAAGCTCCAGCGTAGGGTATGTTTCTGTCTGATCCTTGCTTGCTCTCACATCTGCTCTTTTCTAGGCAGGTAGAATCCATATGCGTTTGGGACATGTTTGGATGATTTTCTTTTGGAACTTTTGACAATCCCTGAGAGCTGTACCAGCACATCTCACTCCGGAGTCTGAGAATTTTAAACCCCCATTTCTGATACAATTTTTGTTTGTTTATTGATTTTGTCTACTTGAATTTGTATTTGGGCTATGTAAAAAGGACTTGGCCTTTGTTGTGAATGTGAATTGAATAGGGTGTCAGACTTTCAACCTGGTGAACTCTTTAGGGCTGGTCAAGTAAAGCCAAAGACCTGCCTTATGGGCAAGTCTGCCAAGGCAATAAATAGTTTTACCTAGTCCAACCTTAAGTAAATAAGTCCTGCCTGGCTGCTAGCAGCCCAGCCACCAAGCAACTGAAAAAATGCCCAAGGAAAAGTCCTCCAGGCAAGAAAAAGTTCAAAAGATGGACAAGGTAGGTTTGCATGTACAGCTCACTTTGTGCTTGGGGACTTTGGCTGAACCAGCATACCCAGCCAGCTGAAAGGGGCCAGAAAATTCCACCCCCTCCACCCAGGTTGTATATGATGAAAGAAGCCTTGTGTGGCAGCAGGAACAGAAGTAGGAGCCTGGCTGTCCGACTTCAAATGACCCTGGAGCAGGCAGAGCGTAGGGTTGGGGATTTCTTACTTTATGCAGACATGTACAGAATGCCTTTTACCCACGAAGACCTGAAGGCCCAAAACAGTCGCTTGGATGAAAGAAAGGCCAAGCTGGAGGCATTTTGCAACAAGGAACTGGGACCTGGGCAGCCTAGCCAGCCATTCTCTGCTCAATACTTCGACAGGGACGGCAAACCACTGTTCTTTTACTTTGGAGTGAGAAAGAGAAGTGACTGGGTGGGTTGGCTGGCATAACTGATCCTGTAAACTCATTTGCTTACTGGAGCATCAGGAGCTCAAGCGGCCGGTTGACCTGGGTGGAGACCTTTCAGTTCAATACCAAGGTAGGACGGTGCTAGACATGCACCGCAGTGACCTGGTTGAGGATGGGATAGGAGTAAGTGGCCCCTTTCGTGCTATATTGATTATTAAGCTTTGGCAGGACCGGTTAGCCAAGGCCTACCAGCATGCTACGCAGGCGCTGTGCGCTGTGGTGAAGCCAAAGGCATGCACCAGTGCAGACAAGAGGCACAAATCTGGGGACTTGGATGGAGGGGTGCTGAGATACAGGGTCCAAGGGTCAGGGGAACTACGCGAGGAGAGCACCGGAGTATTCCACCTTGTTCAAGGGTGGATACAGCAGGGCCAAAGAGAGCGGGTGAGTGCTGCCGCTCCGTCGAACAACATATAATACACACAATCCTGAACGTATCTTAGGGCCTGTACCTCTCAGAACCCATGTCAAGGAGTGGAACGGCAGCAGGAGCGGCAGCTGGGTACTACTCTGAGACGAGCCCGGTGGCCAAGATTTTGGCCATTATGTTCAAGGCGATGTTCCCGGGCATGTACGCCAAGTACGAGAAAGCTTTCGAGGTGGGAGCTTGGTTCCAGGATGGAAGAGACCCGGGACCTTGGCTTGGAAGAGCCATCGTATACAAGCTCCAAGGTGATCTACATGTGGATGACAAGGATTTTGGGCCAGCGGCATGTTTTCCATGCGGTGATTTCATAGGGGGGGAGATGTGCCTTCCCCAATTTGGAGCCAAATTCTCGTCTGTACCCCTCCTTCCTTACTCTCGCCATCCTCTCTCTAATGCCTTGATCTTCATCAGATATTTCCCAGGACATCTCTGTCTCTTTGAGTCAGCAGACATATGGCACAAAGTCTGTCTCTACCAACCGCTCCCCCACAACCCATCAAAACCCTCCCTGACCCCAGGAAGAATTTCCACTGTCTTTTTCTTCCCTGAAGCCAGCTATGAGATTCTCAAGGACAAAGAGAAGGAGTGGGGGTTAAGGACAAACTATGGAAGGGGGGGAAGCCTAGAGGACAAGCTGATCTGCAAGGGGATGTGAGGGATGAAGCCTAGCCTGCATGCAGAACATTTGTACTTAGATTCTGAAGAGAGAGGCATTGAAGGAAACCATGTGAATAATTGTCCAGACATAATATGCGGTCGAAACGATAACGGCTCCGTTGGCCTGGGCGCTCCGAGTTTCTTGATCCGGGGTTTGAATCGGGTGGGGCAGTCGTTACATGTGCAGCCTCTTAGGGACTTGTTCTCTTGAGAGAACTAAGCTACAACGGTGTGGAGAGCGCTCCCAGGTGCTATGGTCCAAGATTCGTCCCTTAGTCTTCGTTTTTTCTCAGTTTCTCAGATGCACTCGTTCGTTGGCACAGCCACAACCATCGCGTGACCAAGGTTCGTTTCCTATATACGGTAACCGTGACTTTCTTTCGCGCTGTCCCAAGCCCGCCAACCCTACCCATACCTGGAAACGCTTGGCACTGATCTTGAACCCATCGCGCCCACAAGCTTGCAAAATGCAATTTATCGAATGCGCCCCCAATGGAGACGGTCAGGTCAAGCCCGTAGCTCCGTAAGTCGTTTCCGATCAGATTCTCCAATATTAATTATAGATCTGCCTGTTAGTATCACCAATCCGGACGCGCCGGAGGAGCAGAGGAAGAGGAAGAAAGCGGAACGAATGAGGGCCAAAAGGTTGGTGCCGGAGAAGCCACAGACCGCGATTCTGACCATTTCCCGTTAGGGCCAGGGACAGGGAGGAAAGGGCTCAAAAAGCGTGAGATTTGCTTTTCATACGCGTCTATGTCCACTCATGGATAGCAGCCGGGCGGAGGGGTCGGGGTCAAGCCCGGCCAAGAAAAAAAGAAAGGCGGAGTGAGTGCTTGCCTGTACCTTCGCCGCTGATCTCAACTCCCTTCCACTTAGGGCTGCACAATACGACACGGCGGGGGCAAGCCATGCGCCGGGTGATATTGTAATGCGTTCACCGACGCCTGAGGCGGTCAACGGGGGCGAAATGTGTCCGCCAGCCCTCGGTGACCTGGCGGCCGGACTGATTACAATGCGTTCACCGACGCCTGAGGCTGTCAACGGCGACGGCGAAATGGGTCCGCCAACCCTCGCTGATCCGGCGGCGGCCGGAGTTATTGCAATGCGTCCACCCACGCCTGAGGCCGTGAATGGCAGCGAGGTGCGTCCGCCAGCCCTCACCGACCCGGCGGCCGGAGCTGTTGGTCAAGAAGAAGAAGGGCCCTCGCAGGAACCCTCACGCGCGGCAGTCAAGCGCGATTGGGTGACAGGAGTGCGAGGGGAGGAAATTTCCCAAGATGCGCCGACAGTTGAGTGGGCAAATGGAACGAAGACGGTGCTGCCGTTCGTTCCAAGCAACGATGGGGAGGACAGAAATGTACTGTATAAGGTGGGTAATTTTGCTATATAGAAAGCATCTACATAGGCTGAGATTTGAACTATAGGATGAAAAAGCGGTGAGACTGTTGGCGGAACGGGCAGTGGACTGGGAAGGGTCCGAGTTCGTGAGATGTCTCCGAGGAAGTCAGGATGGGAACGCGGGGGACCTTGTGGAGGAGTGCCGGGACCTCCTGGCTAGGGGGTTTGTGGTAGTAGTGAAGGACTTTGAACGGAGGAGGCCTGAACCACTCACACTGGAGTTCCTGGAGAAGAGAAAGCTGGAGGTGAATCACCTTCCAAGGGACTTTCATGGTGAGAAGTATGGTTCTAGCAAGGGGATGGAATGGGCTAATGTCTGGCTCAGATGCGATGTTGAGGGCAGTTGAACCTAGCCAGCCGTACCACTCGGGGACGCTGAGTGAGTTCTTGGGAAATGTGAGGAATCAGAGCGCGGTCCAGTGCATCCTGGATCTGCCTTCCCCCGACCTAAACCGTCCGGCAATAGCAGAGTGAGTGTATAGGATGGTGTGGATAGGCAGCTGGGCTTAAACTGGTTACCAGAGGTCTGGATGATGCGACGCCGGCGCTCCTGTTCTCCTGCACAGATGTGTTGCATGCTCCGCCGGGGAAATGCCAGGCGCACGCGCTGAAGAGCAGGAAATGGGAGCTCATCCACCATGGTGGGTTTCACACGTATGCGCACAAGGATGCGGATGGGCATGGGACGTTCGTGCGGGTGCTGTCAGGGGTGAAAATGTGGGTGGTGATTCGGCCAGAAAATGTTGTGGGGGCGAAAGGCAAGGGGGAGCTGAATAGGGCGAACGAGGTGATGGTGAAAGTTGGGATTGATGAGAGGAACGGGGAGGAAGTTGCAGGATGGCTGGACACGGCGACTGAGGCGTCGTTGATTCAGGCTGAACCGGGAGATCTGGTGCAAGTACCCCCTGTTTTTTACTTAGAGAAAGGATGCTAAAAGCAGGCCAACAGAATCATGCCACCTGGAACGTGGCATGAAGTGTACACGCCTTGCCAAAGTTTTGCTACGGGCGGGCACTTCATCTCGTACGACACGATGCATCTGATGGAGGCTTCCCGGCGGTTTGACCACACGAAGGGCAAGGCGTCTACGAATGCACACCATCCGGAGCTGTTTACCACGCTGTGCTATATGACGGTGGCGATGCTGCGGAGAGATGGCAGAAGTGAGTTCTGGTGTTCTTGCATCTGGATTGGTGGAAGTAACCTGTGCTGTAGGGTTTTTGAAGAAGCCGGTTGTTTCGCTATGCAAGATGGTAATACACCCGAACGCTTACACGCAGCAGGGTGTGGGGAATGAGAGGTGGAAAGAGGACTCTGAGAAGGAGGCCAAGCGGCTTGCGACCAAGGTGGCGAAAGCGATCCTTAAACTGGATGCTGCCTACTCTCGGGATGATTTCCTATTCCATGGGAAGGATTGGATGGATCCGTTGGATGAGATAGATCTGAGGCCGGTGTTCGGTCAGTTTGAGGGTGGAGCGGGGAGCATTAGAAGGGGCGGGTGGTAATTTATGTTTATTTATAGAAATAGAAAGGGTTGGGGGGCTGGTGTTCTGGACGTGGTGAAAGTGTGCTAGTTAATGTGGATGAGAGGCTGGTGTGGGGAAGGAAGGAGGGCTGAGGCTCTCCTACAGGTGGATGGGGTCGGGGCAGAAAGGGCCGAGGGAAAGAGAATGGAAAGATGATCGGTGAAATGTGTGAGTGGAGAACTGGTCTCTGGGATGTAGGGAACATGAAAGAGGAGAATCTCTTGAGTACGTTATTTAGTCTACGGAGAAGGAAATAAAAAAAAAGACTGTGGGTTGGATGGGGCAGTGGTTGGACATGCAGGGGCATGGGTACCTCTACAGGACCATCCCGTCTTCCAGTAGGGGAGACGAGTGTGGAGAGGGAACGACGGCTGCTCAGGTAGCACCCGTCATCCCGTCTTGCACTAGGCCAGACGAGACCGGGGAGACAACGGCGATGGGCACACGCTCGCGGCTGGTTCACGACGCAAAACACGCCAAACGCGACCAGTATGGTGTGAGGGAGGAAACTCGCCTACGTGCAGAATCCGTCCCTGCATCATATTTTCATTTAGGTATTTAAGTAGCACATTTGTACTTAGATACCTCAGCTCCCAACGACGAGGATGTCTCCGCTGCCATAAGACCTCCGATAGGCTACAGCGTAACCAGCCTGAAGGTTCTTTCCCTCAGTTTCACTCTCTCTCTCTCTCTTTCTAAAGTCTCACTCAACTGGAGTTGTACTTGTACCCAGTTTCACGAGGTCGAGAAGACGAGCCCGTGGTTGTTTCGTCAACCACACCTCGCCCTTACGATTGTCTTGGAGGATGATTCTCTTTCCTACAATGGACAGGTGATGCAAGCGACAGATCGCATCGGCGAATCTCCTAACCGGTTTAGAGAAAGAGGTAGTGAAGGTCTTTTTCTAAGTACTCAAGCCCGTGTCCCTCTCATTTTCGTTTTCTCGTTCTCATTCTCGTTCTCTCGCTCACTCTCTCCACTCCCCCCCTCGGGGTGAAAAGCTTTGGGGCCGACGGAGCGCCTACCAAGCGGACTTTCCTCAGGGTGGGGACAGGGGACCAAGAAGGGGCATGGACAAGATGATGCAAGGGACGGATGGCATAGGGGAATCTCTGTGGGAAGAATCACTATGTATGCGAGGGACGCAGCGGTGGTCGGTTAGGAAATGATCAGGGTGTCCGGGGTGTGCTCTTGTTGTTATGGGTTGGGTTGGATGGGGTTCGAAGGGTGTGGTGCTGGTAGGCAAGGCGGGTCTAGGGCAAAGTGGTCGACTGTGGGACAAACGGTAGTTAGGACGGAAAGAGTAATCTAGAGGGCCCCGTGGCGTTTGGCGATGCCGTGGCCCCTGTGGGCCGTACAGACGGGGCGCGCTGGGCGGACGCTCCGCCTGCAGTGGGGTTTAGAGACCCCGTTTGACTGGGCTTGTGAGGGAGGAAAGGGGCTCGCGAGTGGAACTTCAGGCGGGCTCCCTCCCCACCATTGTGCTATCGATGGCGACGTGCGTGGACTGGTGGCACAATGCCCCTCTGATGTCGAAACGCGATCGTTCAGCTCGACGATTGTTTATTGATTTCTTTATTTCATAAACCCTCTTACCATGGACACTGTATGTACACGAATGAACAAATTTATTATACTACCAGGTTACGAGGTGTAGTTTCATTCTAGCGTCAATAGGAGTACATAGTTTTCTCGCTCTCGTGGATCGTAGGTGAGTAGTATATTGCGTCGTGTCTCCGTTAAATACTGATAGTCTTCGTTACTGGATGCTGGGGATCCTATCTTATATTGTTATGATCCGTGCTCCTTCTGTATCCGAGGATAACTGGAGACGGCCTTCAATCACTCTACAAGGTGTCCGAGACGGTTGGCCTTATAGAGCTTAGTGGATCGCGCTCAACGAGATAACGAGGGAAGACGCCAAGTTAAGGCAGAGAGGTAAACGACCGCTGTTAACAAGATTAAAGCTTAGGGCTTTAATCTCTACTTGTACAGGCCTTATATACCTATGAGGTGCTATATACTCGTTATAGGTTACTTGGCTGTTCTACTGGTCGTCCGCAGTCCTGACCATGATGCACATCCTGGCTGATGGCATCCTAGTGTTATTTATATTACAATGAGTCAGTACTCTCGCTACTGCTGTGCGATGTTCCATCGCTTTCCTCTGACTCATAATCTCCTTCTCCCGATTGTATCTCCATGGAGTCCTCTCCGTTCTCGCTCTCCATTCTCTCAGTGCTTCCATCCGTATCGGAGGTTGGATCGGTTGGTCCGTGGTTATCTTCTTCGTCCTCGGGGTATTCCAATATATCCTCCAAGGTTATCTCCATTCCTGCTTCTCTTGCCAGGTCCTGCATGGCGGTGTAGTATTCCCCTTCCTCGTCCTCGTATTCTTGTGCCCGTAGTTGGTCTGTAGTCTCCTGTACCCATCTTGTAAAGTCGAACAGTAATTCTTGTTCCTCCCGGTCTGGACTGTTCATAACATTATCCCCTTCGTAAGGTCTGATGTCCTCATCAGACATATCCTCAGTATAGTCCGACAGGCTCTCCTGTAATGTTTGATTCGGCGATGGGGTCCCAGTCGAAGTATGGGTCGGGTTCTGGGGAGTCGCTTCGGTAACTTGGTGGTCTGGGGATGGCGGGTCTTGGGTGAGGTCGATGACGATGGGTTCTCTGGAGTGAATGGTGGCGGGTGTGCCGAAGGATCGATTCAGGAAGTCGGTGGCTTCCACTAGCAGATGTGGTGGTGGCGTTGGTGGTCGGAATGACGACGGGGGCATTTTGAATTCGGGTGCGGGGGGGTCTGGCTGAAGCGGGGCGCTGCTCGGTGCTTGCAACAATGTGTCGAATATTGTTGTTTGTGGTTTCGCGTGTGAGGGATCGAGCTCTGCTTGGTATTCCTCGTGGGCGGCGATACAGGCCAGGTACCATACTTGCGGGTTGATGCTGGTAAGGGTTTCTCTCGCAGTGCTTCTCGTAATGGCCTGGGGCAATCTTTCGACAATATCGACATTGGTAGCGCGGGCATCCTGCTTTGATATGGCCGAATCGACGGCAGCAATTGCAGCGAGTTCGGGTGGTGGATAAGTGAGTGGTGGTAGTCCCGACGGGGGCGTCATTAGAAGCAGATATAGCTTGTACAACACTTGATGGTTGGTTACTCGTATCCACCATGGGAGGGTTGGAAGGTTGGGTGGTGGTCCCGATAGGTAGGATAGGGCGGTCCTGACTTCCGCTTCCATTGCTCGGGCTTGGGATCGGACTCTCGAACGGGAATTCGGTGAGAGCGGTTGATAGCATGGCAGAAATGGTGTTGCGGTCCTGTTCCTCTGTTGCGCTAGAAAGAATAGTGGCGCATAGTTCTTCGAATTCTGTTGTTCGGTCGTGGACGAGGCGCTTGTGATACAGAAGAGCAGTAAATGTCTTCCAGCAGGTGTCGACCAGGGGTACCATCGCTGGACTGCGTTTAAGACGGGTTCCGGTAATATGAAAGGGAACTTCGTGTAGAAGGATGGATCGTATCTCGGGTTGGTTGGAGGGAAGGAAGGTATGCCGGATGATATAAGGACTGTTGGTCCTGTCTGGTTGGTCGTCAGCGGTATCGGTGGCAGGGTTAGGTTGGCTATTTCCTTCGACGCGGTTCGCCAGGGATATGATTCTTTCCCGGATGAGAAGGCGTCCATCGTTGTCTGGCTCTGGGAGGTCTGGAGTGGTTGCTCGAGTGTTGGGTGGTTGGGTCATTGGTGGGGTTGTCTAGTTTGTGGGCCCTTTTATATTCTTCAATGACTTCCTTGGCGTTCTCCAGGTTTGCTTCTGGTTCCCAGGAATCCTCGGTGGGAAGGTATCCTTTCCATCTGACTAGGAATTGATACTTGTTCCGGAATTTTCTGTGGCGCAGTATTGACTCGACCTCGTATTCTTCTTCTCCATTTACAAGGTCGGGTGGTGGGGCTGTGTTGTATTCCCCATGTGTGTCGTTCTCTTCTGCAGGCATTAGGAGGCTCGCATGAAACTTGTTGTGGATCTTCCATTTGATGGGTAATTTTAGTTCATAGGTTACAGGTCCGAGTTTTCTTGTTATGGTGAAGGGACCTTCTCGGCGTTGGGCCAGTTTCTTTGAGGCGTACTGAATTGGGAGGTTGCGGTTGTCGAGCCAAACCTTCTGTCCAACTTTTAGATTGATATCTGGCCGGTTATATCTTGCAGCCATTTTTAGTCTGGCTTGTTCATGCGCAGCTTGGGCTTCTTGGCGTATCTTGGCGAGGTATTTAAACTTCTCTCCTATTGCTGGAATGTTCGTTGGCTCCTCGGAGGTCGGAAATCCTTTGGGGCTTGATCCATAGAGGAGTTCAAATGGGGTATGTTGGTGTTCGGCATGTGTTTTCGAGTTGTGGACGTATTCCAGGAGTGGGAGTGCCTTTACCCATTTGTTCGGGTTCGATGAGCAATAGATGCCAAGGTAGAGTTCTATTTCTTGATTGAATCGCTCTGTTTGTCCGTCTGTCTGGGGGTGGTAGGCGGTAGAGAGTGCTTGTTCGATTCCGAGTTGTTTGTAGAATTCTTTCATGGATTTGGCAGCGAATCTGGGGTCGCGATCACTGAGAACTTTCTCGGGAAGGCCAAATCTAGAGAATAGCCGTTTGATAAGAATTTCGGCGATCTTGTCCGCGTTGGCTGTTTTCGCAGTAGGTTCTAGAATTATCCCCTTCGTAAGCTGGTCGACCACGACCAGTATAGAATCATGGGGTCCGTCCGGGGGTAGGTCTGTGATAAGATCCATCGAGATGTTCGAGAATGGACGGGTAGAACGGGGTCCAGGGATAGGTTGAAGCGGTGGTTTTAGGGGGTGGCGATTGATCTTGTATTGTTGGCAAGCGCCACATCCTTTGACGTAGTTTTTGACAAATGATCGCATCCCGGGCCAGTAGGCGTATTCCTGGAGTTTTCTAGTTGTTTCTGCGATTCCAGGGTGTCCTGCGGTGGGTGAGTCGTGTACTCTTTGCAGTAGGCGGCGTCTGAGGTGTAGATCTTGTGGTATAAATAGCTTTCCTTGAACGCGTGGGTGTCCTGAGTCATCTTCTTGGGCGATGTCGGTCTGTTTCTTTTTCTTCCACAGCTCTTTTATTTCCTTTTTAGTGTTTTCGTCGATAATATGGATATGTTGTGGCTGTTCCGGGGTGAAGAATTTGTCAGGGAGTGCAACGACCTGTTTATTGTCTCTTGTCTTGGGTTCGGGGTTAGGGTTAGGAAAGGGGGCGTATAAACACGAGTCGCGACGGAGGGGCGCAACGGGTTGTTGGGGTTTCCAACTACCCACCCGTTTCGTCTTATAAAGACTCATCAGGCGCACGATATCCGTCAGATACCTGCCGTCCAATCGATTGTCGCCGATAGCGATCGATTGCGATTTTGATCGATAGATCAAAATCCGCGGAACGTATTTATAATCCCCCCGTTAATAACAGGTGAAAATAGGATTAAAAACTTAACTTCGAGTTTCAAAACTTACCGCGCTGACTTAGACGCGCGCTTGCGTCTGGGAAAAGTCACGTGATCGTGCGACCGGTCACGTGCCATCGGGCTATGTTACCCGACGACGGAACAATCCGGGCCGGGGTAGGGCCGTCACGTGACAACGTAACAAGGTGCACTTTCGCACGGGGTCCAAGCGTGAGAACTTGTGAAACCCGGCACCGGTGACATGATTTACCGGTGGCGGTGTACTTACCTTAGATGGCTATCCTTCCCACGGGTCTGCTAGAGGACGCCCCGCCCGACCGAGCCGGTTAGGTCCGGTTAGGTTCGGGTTCGGGTTAGGGGGTAACATAGTATTAGTATGCCGCCCTCGTCAGGAAGGTAAGGTAGTACTTACCGCAAAGAACGCTCCGCACGGCATATAACCGGCGTTTTAAAGCGAGTTAACCGCCATCAGGGGTCGAACTTACGTTGTTTACCGTTTACGCGAAAGTTACTATTCGAAAGACTTAGGAAGGGGGCATAACCGCCCCCCCAGACGTGGTTCCGGGTTACGCCGCACCATCACACCCAAACCGATAAAAGGCCACCTATTTAAAAACCTGTTTTCGCGTGCTGCGATCGAAGCGCAGGTCGTGCAACCCCGAAGTCTTCTAACAACGGGGTCCCAGGAAGGTTACTCAAGATCAGCAAATATGGGCCGGCCGACATACGGGAATCACCCCGCAGAGGTCGGTACCCCGAACGCCCAGGGATTTCCCCATTTGGGCGCCGACTTGGTACCAGTCGCCGCAGCTAGGTTGTGCGGACAACTACGGCTGGCATGGTATACCACGTAAGCCATATCAATCGAAGTTCGCAATCGCGATCCACGGATCAGGCGTTTTCTCACGGTGGTGTTCTACCGCCGGAGCGGAGGAAGAGGCCACGGGAGCTCGAGCTTCGGCGAAGAAGTCGGTTATTAACGCCTGGCGGTCGCGCCGCGCGAGAACAGAAGCACGCCAAATTGACGTAAGGTCCATTATCTGTCGGGTTCTTTTCTTCGAAACCAACAGACGGCGACCGAAGAGACCGAGTCTATCTAGGCGTAAGAAAGGTCCTTGCCAACCCGAATCTAAACACCAATCCTTTGCACACTCCGCCAAGTCAGCCTCGGCTTCAGCACGCGGGATCTTAGTAAAGAGACGCATCAACTCAGACGCCTTCTTAGGGATACCTAGTTTGGTCAGATCGTACGGAAGCGGTACGTTATTCCGCCCCCGGACGTCTGCACGGGCGAAGACATTCATTGCCTGCGCCCACCCAGTCTTCATACTGTCCTCAAGTTCGTGAGCATTAAACATGTCCCAGGATATGTTGTATTCGCTTTTTAGCACAAGCACGCCATTCGCTGGCGGTACGGACTCCCTTAGCCGTACGTCCCAACGTGCTCGGTAGTTATCGCGAAGCCAAGCGGCGATCAACAATGGAGGGTAGCCACGCGCAATGTAGATATCCGAAGCTTCTCTACATGCCTTCACGTAATCGTCGAAACGCGAAGAAAGCGCGGCAAGCCTCGACAGCTCTGATACAAACGTCCCTTTCTTAACGTAAAGGGGGTGAAAGCTGATCCAAGGAATGCGCTCAAAGTGGTTCATCGGTTTCCTATACGCCTTATGGTGGAGGCGACCGTTTGCCGTAAACAGCATCATGTCTAGGAACACCATGTATTGATCCGAAGATGACCACGTAATGGTACAGTTATCGAACATTAAATTATCTCTGAGTAGCCGCAAAGCATCCTCCTCTCGATACGCATACACGAGAGCGAGACAATCGTCGATGTAGCGTCCATAGAACGCCACGTCGGGTGACCGCAGGGCTGCGCACTCCTCCTCGAAGTGTACGCCGTAGATGTTCGCGAGATCGGGGCTCGAAGCCACACCCATCGCTAGACCACGGGCCTGACGGTAATATTTACCCTGGAACTGTACCAGTAAGTTGTCGTCCGCTGCCCGCATGCATTCCCGTAACAGCTGTACTTTAGCTGCTGCATGCGTTGCGTCGAAGTCAGCATCTTCGACTTCCGGCTCTGACTCGGCTAACCACCGGGTGTAATATTCTTCGGCATAGGAGTGTGCCTTTTGAACATCCACATGTGGGTAGAACGCGACAACGTCGCCCGAGACAAAGTATAGACGCTTGAGCATACCGTTCTCGAATCGGAACTGCGGTAGCGACAACTTGCTCAATTTTATCGCCAGATCCTTAGATCCATGTATAACGTACGGCGCCGATTGGATAATCGGTTTGAGACTTTTACTTACGTACTTCCCTGCAGGCCCTTGCGGGACGGAGTGGCACGGTAGAATCGGCCGGGCAGCTACCGGTGTCTTATGTATTTTAGGAATGACATAAAACGTCGGGATCGAACTAGGTTCGACCGATAACTGACTCCGGAGGAAGCGGGGAAGCTGCGATTGAATGCCGAAATCTTCCGACAATCTCGCGATGCTCTTAATGTGGTTATTTTTATCAGGGTTTTGGGTTTAGGGTTAGGGTTAGGGTTAGGGAAGGGGGGACTAAAACACGAGTCGCGACGGTGGGGCGCAACGGGTTGTTGGGGTTTCCAACTACCCACCCGTTTCGTCTTATAAAGACTCATCAGGCGCACGATATCCGTCAGATACCTGCCGTCCAATCGATTGTCGCCGATAGCGATCGATTGCGATTTTGATCGATAGATCAAAATCCGCGGAACGTATTTATAATCCCCCCGTTAATAACAGGTGAAAATAGGATTAAAAACTTAACTTCGAGTTTCAAAACTTACCGCGCTGACTTAGACGCGCGCTTGCGTCTGGGAAAAGTCACGTGATCGTGCGACCGGTCACGTGCCATCGGGCTATGTTACCCGACGACGGAACAATCCGGGCCGGGGTAGGGCCGTCACGTGACAACGTAACAAGGTGCACTTTCGCACGGGGTCCAAGCGTGAGAACTTGTGAAACCCGGCACCGGTGACATGATTTACCGGTGGCGGTGTACTTACCTTAGATGGCTATCCTTCCCACGGGTCTGCTAGAGGACGCCCCGCCCGACCGAGCCGGTTAGGTCCGGTTAGGTTCGGGTTCGGGTTAGGGGGTAACATAGTATTAGTATGCCGCCCTCGTCAGGAAGGTAAGGTAGTACTTACCGCAAAGAACGCTCCGCACGGCATATAACCGGCGTTTTAAAGCGAGTTAACCGCCATCAGGGGTCGAACTTACGTTGTTTACCGTTTACGCGAAAGTTACTATTCGAAAGACTTAGGAAGGGGGCATAACCGCCCCCCCAGACGTGGTTCCGGGTTACGCCGCACCATCACACCCAAACCGATAAAAGGCCACCTATTTAAAAACCTGTTTTCGCGTGCTGCGATCGAGGCGCAGGTCGTGCAACCCCGAAGTCTTCTAACAACGGGGTCCCAGGAAGGTTACTCAAGATCAGCAAATATGGGCCGGCCGACATACGGGAATCACCCCGCAGAGGTCGGTACCCGAACGCCCAGGGATTTCCCCATTTGGGCGCCGACTTGGTACCAGTCGCCGCAGCTAGGTTGTGCGGACAACTACGGCTGGCATGGTATACCACGTAAGCCATATCAATCGAAGTTCGCAATCGCGATCCACGGATCAGGCGTTTTCTCACGGTGGTGTTCTACCGCCGGAGCGGAAGAAGAGGCCACGGGAGCTCGAGCTTCGGCGAAGAAGTCGGTTATTAACGCCTGGCGGTCGCGCCGCGCGAGAACAGAAGCACGCCAAATTGACGTAAGGTCCATTATCTGTCGGGTTCTTTTCTTCGAAACCAACAGACGGCGACCGAAGAGACCGAGTCTATCTAGGCGTAAGAAAGGTCCTTGCCAACCCGAATCTAAACACCAATCCTTTGCACACTCCGCCAAGTCAGCCTCGGCTTCAGCACGCGGGATCTTAGTAAAGAGACGCATCAACTCAGACGCCTTCTTAGGGATACCTAGTTTGGTCAGATCGTACGGAAGCGGTACGTTATTCCGCCCCCGGACGTCTGCACGGGCGAAGACATTCATTGCCTGCGCCCACCCAGTCTTCATACTGTCCTCAAGTTCGTGAGCATTAAACATGTCCCAGGATATGTTGTATTCGCTTTTTAGCACAAGCACGCCATTCGCTGGCGGTACGGACTCCCTTAGCCGTACGTCCCAACGTGCTCGGTAGTTATCGCGAAGCCAAGCGGCGATCAACAATGGAGGGTAGCCACGCGCAATGTAGATATCCGAAGCTTCTCTACATGCCTTCACGTAATCGTCGAAACGCGAAGAAAGCGCGGCAAGCCTCGACAGCTCTGATACAAACGTCCCTTTCTTAACGTAAAGGGGATGAAAGCTGATCCAAGGAATGCGCTCAAAGTGGTTCATCGGTTTCCTATACGCCTTATGGTGGAGGCGACCGTTTGCCGTAAACAGCATCATGTCTAGGAACACCATGTATTGATCCGAAGATGACCACGTAATGGTACAGTTATCGAACATTAAATTATCTCTGAGTAGCCGCAAAGCATCCTCCTCTCGATACGCATACACGAGAGCGAGACAATCGTCGATGTAGCGTCCATAGAACGCCACGTCGGGTGACCGCAGGGCTGCGCACTCCTCCTCGAAGTGTACGCCGTAGATGTTCGCGAGATCGGGGCTCGAAGCCACACCCATCGCTAGACCACGGGCCTGACGGTAATATTTACCCTGGAACTGTACCAGTAAGTTGTCGTCCGCTGCCCGCATGCATTCCCGTAACAGCTGTACTTTAGCTGCTGCATGCGTTGCGTCGAAGTCAGCATCTTCGACTTCCGGCTCTGACTCGGCTAACCACCGGGTGTAATATTCTTCGGCATAGGAGTGTGCCTTTTGAACATCCACATGTGGGTAGAACGCGACAACGTCGCCCGAGACAAAGTATAGACGCTTGAGCATACCGTTCTCGAATCGGAACTGCGGTAGCGACAACTCGCTCAATTTTATCGCCAGATCCTTAGATCCATGTATAACGTATGGCGCCGATTGGATAATCGGTTTGAGACTCTTGCTTACGTACTTCCCTGCAGGCCCTTGCGGGACGGAGTGGCACGGTAAAATCGGCCGGGCAGCTACCGGTGTCTTATGTATTTTAGGAATGACATAAAACGTCGGGATCGAACTAGGTTCGACCGATAACTGACTCCGGAAGAAGCGGGGAAGCTGCGATTGAATGCCGAAATCTTCCGACAATCTCGCGATGCTCTTAATGTGGTTATTTTTATCACAAAGTATATTGTACGCCGTAACGGCGCTAACCGGTTCGTAATCTACACGGTTCGACAATAACGAGAGCGCTTTATCAATGATCCAGGCACGCGGGGCAACTGCGCAACCAAGGTTCTTATCGGTCGCTACTACGACGAGTTCGTGGGACGTCAAGTAGTCGCGGAGTTTGGCCACCGGGGGAGCAAGCGCGTGCTTGTAACGGTCCCCTTCGTGTTCATCTGTCGGCATATCAGAAACCATTTTATCAATGGCCCTACGACCGCACCAGATACCATACTCGAATACCCTATCCAACTGGTGCATCGCGACGCGGTTAGGCTTCGGCGACCAGTAGTCTGGATCAAAGTCGTCCTTTAGCAT
>JAEBUN010000074.1:0-86252 GCA_023014365.1 Lepiota brunneoincarnata
ACCCAACAGCCAGCGCAATCTTGCGCTGGTGGAGGACAATGCAAAGACATCCTCACTTCCCTGCTACTAGCCACCAGCCACTCATTGCATTTTCTGATGTACCCCATGAACGGCCACTCCCATCTTCCGAATTTGACACCGGTGATGAGTTTCCGCCATGGGAACCAGACTCTTTTCAACTGCAACCACCAGATGAAGATTACGATATGTCAATTGATGAGCCCACAGATGGAAGCTCACCAGACGTACATGTGTATCTCACCAAAGGAGGAATGGTGAGGATGGAGTCCACCAGGTCTGGGAGAACATTTTGGGAACCATTCTTTCAAGAGCGTGCAGCTGCCATTGCCAAGCTGAAAGCAAGAGGGACCACACTGGATCATCAAAAATGGGAGAACTGAGAGAGGAACCCACCCACTACCAGTGTGCCTGTCTTTGTCTGGGATTGGGATTTTGATGATCCCACCAAGTTTACGTGACAACTTGTGAGGAGAGATGAGCGAGAGAGTACACTTGCAGAATATGGCCCAGGGCAGAAACGGTATGATGCTGTTTTCAATGAGTGGCACTGTTGTACAGAGTGGGGGAAGGATGAGGATAGCAATGATGAAGACATGCACGAGGTCCAGGAGGTTGCTGTGGGCCCAGTTGAGTTGCTTCAGGAGCGGGGAGACCAAAGTCAGGCTCCTACGAGCACAGCTGAAGTTCCTTGGGGGGAGATATCGGAAGTTGAGCAGGCCATGCAACTTGTTCCTGTATCAACCCATCTGGTTGACAGTGACCAATTCATGGCTGACAATTTGCGGTGTGCGACTTTGGAGATCCTTTATAACCAGTTTGGCTTCACAGTCCCTGCAGACCTGAATGAGAATGACACCGTAGTTGGACCCGTGAATGGGAGGAGCTTGATTCACACTTTGGGGATTACATGGATGCCTTTGGAGAGTCCGTTTTTCTCCACACCACTGGGTCAAAGGTGTTTAAAGTTCCTTGCCTGTTTTTCCGAGAAGCTTCCCCCACAGCCACGTATTCAAGAGTGGGACTTAGCTGACTCTAATCCTCACACCTTGATAAACTTGCACCAGTTGAAATACATTCGAGTTGTAGCCAACTCAACTGATCAGATGTACATGTTTGATTTTGGATCAGAGTCCACTGTGCCCTGGAACCTTGCTGTATATACCACAACAGCTGCTCTCTCCATTTGCAGGACGGGGAGTGACATTACAGAGAAAGACATCGCACTGGAGTTGGTTATGGCTGGGACACATTTCCGCACACTTCAATCTGCTGCTACCCTCAGGGCCCTTGGCATAGGAGTGCTGCCTCAGGCGGTATCAGTTCTGCTCCGTCTGCTAGACCACAAGTTCACTAAGACGGACTATGAATTCTACTGTCAGCAGTGTCAGATCATTTTGAAACAGCATCGTGGTTGGGCAGCATTGTTGCATGGGGGCTTTGTTTGCCACATTGCTCTCGACACCATTGGTGTACAGGGTGCTCTATCTGGCCCATCAGGCAAATAGTCATGATGGTTCGCTCATGTATTCTGTTATGGATGAGGCAGGGAATGAGTTTTTGGATGATGACTTGAGCCAGGATGAATTGGATGTAATCTGTGGGTTATATGTCTCATACACAGGTCTGAGTTCTTATTCCATTCATATTTAATGTGTTACTGACTACAATCTTCAGGTCGGGGAGAGGACAAAAGAAAATTGTCGTGGTTCCCCTTGACACACCTCTACGAGGGATCAGGTGAAGATTTGGGACATTGGTCTGACCGGATGAACGATCTCTACAACAGACAAGTGGCTTGTGCAACGGGATACTGTGAGGATGAGAAGATGGGATTCCCTTGGACTCCATCAACTTGGCGCCAGCGGCTGAGAGGTGCCCCCAAAGGACGACAAGCAATGAAAGTCCTCAAAGAACGATCCAGGGAATTTATCAACAAGTTCGGTCCCCCTGGTGCCCATTGGTAGATTCATCATGTCATAGTTATGTTTTTTTTTGTTGGCTGGAATAGTGTCATGTAAATACAGAAGTACCTGAAATCACAAGTTGTTTATTTGAATCTCTACCAGGCAAGCTAAGTTGAACATGAGTTACACATATGCTGAAGTCAATGGCTTGACCTATACATCCGTACGGCTGATCCTCTTAGCTCTATTGTCACCTCCTTGCCATCATCTATGGATCAAGGATGTCACATCTATAAGATGTTCTGTTCACCCCAGAAACAGTGGGGATATCTGTGCAGTGATCGCAAGAGCACGTGAGAAAATGAGTCAGGTGATGCCCTGATCAACGGGATGCGTTTCCTTCACACGTTCCCTTCCACCATCATGATCTCAGTCGTTAACCGCCTGGAACCTGCTTAATGGATGAGGTAAGTATTTATGAAGGTCAAACTCTCATCTACTGACACTCAACATAGATGTTATCTATGTATCTCAGCCATAGAAATTGGACGCCGGTCTGTGGCTATCATCTGAGGATCTCCTCAGATGTAAGCACAGAAACTTGTACTGGAACACCCCTTGGGTACTGTCTGAGGATCCCCTCGGAGGCTAACTGAGAGTTCCAAAGCTGCTGCAGGTGATCATTGTGAACAGTGACACATGCTACTCTTTGGATTGGTGGATGTTAGGCCAGACGTCCACCTTCATGTACCAATTCCTTGTCCATACCCTCCCATTATGTAGAAGCATTCCTCGCGACAAGTAATATATGCTTGTTAATCTGTCTCACACATCCCTGCGTGAGTCACCCTGCATTGGCAGGAAAAGTCCACCAGGCTGTGCTATCGTGCATCTTTTCTCTCCACCCTGGTCATGCCTATCCCCTGCACCTGCGGTTGCAGCCTGCAAGTGACATATGCTATGAGACAAAACCATTTGAATGGTCGTGGAAATACGTCACTCAGAGCAAGTGTTTTAGCAGAGCAAGAATGACTGGGGCACACTTCCTTGCTCCCCAACCACCAACACTGCTGGATTCCGCCTCAGGACCACTGGGGGGGAGACTCCAAAAAGCGGCTGCAATCTAGTTCTGACCAGGATGGCAGCCATAAGTGGACTAAAGCAGCTCAACCTGAGGTGCACCAACCTCCTGGAATACTTTCTACCTCCCAAGCCGAAATGGACTTCACAGAAACCCTCCCTGCATTAGAACAAGATGGTGGTGGTAATTTCCTTGAAGCATTGCCATCTATGTGCCAGTCAGACAGGTTTGTGGATAGAACCAGGTGCATGAGGGAGCAGTGATGGGGAAATAGCCACCTGCAAGATGATGGTTCTGGGCCTGCCTGTAGGAATGATAATGACAGTGAAGATGAGGGGTTTGATGGTGTTGTCAGAGCTGATCCAGAAGTTTCCCAGCCTGAAGACTGCAAGAGTGATGAAGACTGCAAGAGCAATGAAGCCTGCGAGAGCAATGGAACCTGCGAGAGCAGTGAAGATGGCAAGGTTGACGAAAACAACGGCTTTTTCATGGGTTCTGAAGCAGCTGGTATTTCCTCTTGGGACATGCTTGAGGAAAACTTTGAGCGTGAAGCGGCGTCCACAGCCACAGGTTTGTCCTTGCCCTATGAATCACCTGCCTCACTAACAATACTTCAGATATGAATGCCTTGGGAGATTCAGACCTTAATCTACTTTGTAGTTATATGCTCAAGGTGGAGGACCACATAACTGAGCGCACCTTCAGTCGATTCTGTAAAGCCTTTCCAGGCAGCAGTCAGGTTAGCCTGAAAATGACCAAGAAGCACGTTCAATCCCTGTCTGGATTTTGGCCCGTACGATACAGCTGTTGTATAAATAGTTGTGTTTGCTTTGTCGGGCCATATGAAGACCTCGCTGAATGCCCCAACTGCAAGGAAATGTGATACACAACTAATGGAAAGCCACACAAGACATTCGAGTACCTTCCCCTCATCGCCTACGAGCTATGTTGGCAAACCTCACACACATGAAAAAAATGCGCTATCGGGGAGAACACATTCACAAGCCTGGCATCATTAAGAACATTTTTGATGGTTCCCATTATCAGTCCTTACTCAATACTCTCATCCCTGATACAAGTCATCCCATGTACTTTTTCTCTGATGAGTGCAACGTTGCCCTCGGTCTTTCAATGGACAGCTTTGGTCCATTCAAACAGCGTGATAAGACATGCTGGCCCATCCTCCTTGTCAACTACAATCTCCCCCCTGAAATATGTTTCCAGAAACAGTACCACATTCATGTTGGTACAGTCCCAGGTCCAAAAAAGCCTTGGGATTGGGATTCGTTCTGCTGGCCACTTGCTCAAGAACTCATCCAACTTGAAATGGGTGTCAAAGCTTTCGATGCAATCAGTCAATCACTATTCTTGCTTCATGCCTATCTCATCATAGCATTTGGTGACATTCCGGCCATGGCCCTAATCATGTGCATGAAAGGGCAGAATGGTATCAGCCCATGCCGTATCTGCAACATCAAAGGGATTTGCTCACAATCTTGCACTTACTATGTCCCTCTTTGACGAGATAAGATCCCCGATGCAAATCCTCCTTGATACAACCCATCTGATCTCCCCATTCATACTCATGAGGAGTTTTTAGAGCAAGTGCATGCTGTAGAAATGGCCCTCAGTAACTCCATACATGAAGAGCTCACCAAACAATATGGCATCAAAGGGATACCAATCCTCAGTACTATATCTTTGCTCTCATTCCCATCTTCATTCCCATTCAACTTCATGCACCTCATTTGGGAAAATTTGATTCCCAACCTCATTCTGTTCTGGACTTGCGAATTCAAGGACCTAGATCACCAAGGCAAAGGTTATGTTATTGCAACGCAAATCTGGAATGAAATTGGTGCGGCTACAGCAGTATGTGGTGCAACAATCCCAGCAGCTTTCGGAGCTTCAGTACCCAACATTGCGACTAAACAGTCACAAATGACTGCTGAGATGTATGCCATCTGGACACTCTATATTGCTCCAGTTGTGCTCCACAGCAGGTTCACAAACACAAAGTACTATGACTATTTCATGCAGCTTGTCAAACTTTTGAAGCTCTGCTTGTTGTTCGAGCTCACAGAAGAGGAATTGAAACAGATTGATGAGGGTTTCAAGTCTTGGGTTCAGATGTATGAGAAGTGAGTATCTACCTTCTACATTGTGCTCTTATACTTAAATCAATGCAGACTGTACTATCAAAATGACCCTGTTCGACTCTCCGCTTGTCCTCTGACTCTCCATGCCCTTCTTCATATTGCATGGGGTATCCAGGTGGTGGGTCCTGTCTGGACGTATTGGGCATTTCCTATGGAGTGTCATTGCAATACTCTACTTCCATCAATCAGAAGTAGATGCCACCCTTACGAATCCATCAACACCTTTGTTACAGTGACTGCACAGCTAAATCAAATATGATTATTATATGATCTTTATGACGTGCTATCTTTGGATCCTCACAAGAAGGAAACCAACAAAATTGTCCATGATTTATGTATGTTCAACTTGTCATCACATCATTATTGCTTATTTACCTCTTGTAAACAGACCCACTTTACATGTTTTCTGCCCCGCAACAATGTGAAACCCTACCTCCACCCATATATAACAAAGTTCTAGCTTCTTTAGCAACACACTTCGATGTCACAAAGCAAGTTATTCAATCTGTCATAAAACCAGATCAGCTTGTTGTCCAATATGGCAGAGTAACTCGTCTTGAAGGAGGTGATCTCATGATTGCCTGTGATCTGGTTGAGAAGAGAGAGGACAGTCGGGTTGCATCCTTTGTACAAGTGAGCGCTATTGCCCCTTCCTGTATATGATATCTGAATGTTCCCCATTCCAGTATATTCAACTTGTGGATCGGCATGCTCGCCAAAAGAGAAGAACACCAGAATTCAGGCCATGCAATTTCTTTGGCCAACTAAAGCACATCCTTGTTTTGGAAATCCTGTCCACACCACAACTCAACTTAGCCACACCAATGACTGCTATCCTGGCACTTATTCATGGTGTCAAGGCAACATGAAAAAACAGCATTTATTATTACAGTTATAAAGATTGTGGTATTGATGAAGTCATTGATCTAGGTACAGTGCAGTGTGTTGTTGGAAGGATATTAGACAGGGGTGAGTGGGCCATTGTAGATAGAAGCCCTGATATGGAGATCCAGGTGGACTAAGGAATGGTTTATGAATTAATACAATCAGAGCCGTGCTCCCAATCCATTTTGGTCATCCCAAGGTCAATGCGCATGCCAGGAAAATAGCTTTACTCACCAGACAATTATGTAGAATAACAGAATCTGTGTGACTGACCTGACCGCATCTAGGGTTGATAATGGATTTGTCAGGAGAATATGCGGCATCCTCATTTTGCCTGTGGCCTACCTGTAGTCAAGAAAAACAAGGCACTGGGCACAACCTGTGCAGGTTGCCACACATATCACCCCTCCCTATTTTACGGCCATTCAATTTGGACTGGGCAATGGAAACAACAAGCAACTCACATCAGAAGCTAGGTTGGGCCCCAGAAAACGTGGTAGCTGCCCATCAGCTCTTGTCCTGAACAAGTGAATATAAACGCGGTTTCCGGCAACAAAAATTGAGGTGATTGTGAAAGTTAATGAAAGGATTGATGGAAACTTTGGTTAGTATCTCTGTGAAGGGATATAGCACAGGGTGCCGTTTACCTTGTGCGATGGCATTAGCATGGCAGGGATCCATGATGGGGCGACTCGTTTCTTGCTCGGCATACAAGTCTGTCACTCTCATCTATAAGAATATGGCGCACAACCACTTAGGGAGCGAACATGGGGCAGGGGAGTTAGCTCTGGCACTAGAACTTCCTATTCATTTAACGTTGAGGGCAGGTTGAAAATTTCTGATATTTGATATTTGGCGTGCGACTATACATGAACAAAAATGTCAAGTAGATCCCCATACTGGCGATTCATAGGTCCAGCTCTGAAGAACAGCGACATGTTGCCTGGATAATTATGCGATACATGAACTTAAGCATTCTGTAACAACCACCCACCCACACTTATGCCATGTTCATATTGTCAAATTTTTCCAAATGGCTTGCGAAATGATGAGTCCCTGACAGATTCCCGGCAGAACGTCCTCCTCAGCTGCAATGCCTTTCTCAAATTTAGACAGGTTGTAATACCAGTTTCCGGCTACTGTCAGTGCTGAATAGTGTCGGCAGCGGAGGGGCACTATGTGACCCAAAAGGGATGGTCCATGTGGCTCAACGAACCTGACTGCTATGCATTCATATGACGAACCAACCTGAAACGAGACAGAAGGATGTGAACTGACACCTTGTCGCACCACACAGGAGAGATGGGTGCCTCGTGCAGATGAGGTCATTGACCTAAGGCGTTAGAACCTAAAGGTTGAAAATCCCCTGGAAGCATTTGGACCACATGCCCCAGAGAGCTTGAGGAGGGGCTCATTGTCACGAAAGGTTGACGTGGGTGGCAGCTAGCCTGAGTGCCTGCAAAGGCTTAGCTACAACATGTGGGCACTGTCTCACAGGTGACCACTTTGCTTGACCCGACCCAATCATATCGAACCCAACTCAAGGGGGGGATATATTAATTCATCAAAGGGTAGCAATGTAGTCATGCTGATCTGGGCGCGCGCCTTGTGAGCTTCCAGAATCAATCGGGATCTTAACAAAATACTGCAATGTTCAGATCCAGGCTCGGCTAGTTCCCTTGTACCTTGAGACAGGAGGAAACTGGTACCAACTACTACAGAGGCATTGGAAAGATGTAAAGATGCCCCCACTTGGGGGCATCCTTCACTAGGGACGAGGGTGCCTTGCAGGAATCCAACTGAACAGAATCAACGTCTATTCGAGGGGGGACTAAGGAACTCGACCCCTCCTAGTTACTACATACATGAGGTAGCAGATTCCAATAGATATCATGTCAAAGAAGTGCGAATCCTGGTGTAAGCCAGGTCTGTGGGCTTACAGTACATGTTTCACCCTTTACCCAGTCAATTCAACTGAAATCCCTCATATATCTTCCAAAAAAGACATAAAAATACACCAAGATTTAAAGATACAACCCTGCAGATTGCCCTGACGGATCACCAGCCATAATATTTGACCTCCTTCAGACTCTTCCCCCCAACCTTCCATTTTCCTCCGTTCTTGTAAAGCCATGCCCCCGGCAACTCGCTACCATATCCATATAGATGGAATGTCAAAAAAGTGTGATCGTTGTGGAATCCTCGCACTGTCCAGTGGTCGTGACTATCGGTGTCTGAGCTGTGTTTTTGACCCCTAAATTTCCCTCCTCTGTCAACCGTCTAACTAATTTCATTGAATACTCACATCAGGACCCATGCCACATCCCTATCTCCAAGAACTCCTGAAATCTCATCCCTGAAGTCCACCATCGCTTTCCCCAGCACCCACCTCGCTCGTTTCCTGTCCTTTACACTCAGGTTCATGTTTGCATTGTGTGAAAAGACATAGTGGTGTGTATGCATGGTGGCTGAGAGTCATGATGGCAGCAGGGAAGAACTATGATGATGGACGCAATGCCGACGACAAGCATGTGCGACAGTGACAAGGTCACTCTTTATTTCTCCTCATTCCATCCTAATTTACGGTTAGTGCTCTAGACGACATTACCTCCCTATTGTGTCTTTATACCTCAAACACACCTGTTCTGACCTACAGTTTGATGTACGAAACAGTCACAAATTCACAGCTCTCTATACATATGTCCTCTATGCCTCTACGTACAGGTTGTAGCCAAACAGATGCCCGAATACTGCTAATATCTCGTCTAACTCACTGGCTTGCCAAACAGGATGAGCGCTATAAGTAGATCCCTCTCTTCCTGCTGACAACAATAAAACCTCCAGTATATTAATCTACCATATTCCAATATTTAATACCAATGAAAAGCAATCTTACTAAAACTGTTGTGCTTTCCTAAGGCCTGAAAAACAATAATATGTGTGGTATACCTATTCCCCCCCTTTGAGGTGTTTTTACCACCCCTCTGGACCACCATATATTACATTGTTTTATCCATGACATTTTCTGGCATAAATATCTAGACTTACTGTTGAAAATGACCTTACCAAAAATGTTGTTTTTTCCTACATCTTGAGAAACAACACTATCCGTAACTATTTACACACTTCACTCTTTAACATTGCATCTTACAACCCCTAGGGTCTCACAGTGCAAGGGAGAAGAGGTGATGGGAGTGACAAAGACCCTTAAATTCCAAGGCAACTGCCAAGCACAGCCAGACATGAGTGAGCTCATTGGAAAGATGTGGTAGAGCCCTTCCAGATGTGGGCTGGCATGTCCCAAGGTGTTGGGAAATGGCCCCAGAATAGAGACATCTGTGTGGGAGTGGTGATGCACACCAAAATGCATTTTTCTCCACAAAGAGTGCATTGTTCAAGCTTTGCTATAGGGCATAAGAGCCACTTGGAACTCTGCATGGAATGGTGGTAACAATGCAACCAACAGCATGGTGTGAGGTCACCAAATGAGGATGGAAGGTGGGGGATGTTGATGGTGATGATGAGAGAAGGAGTGGGTCAATTGGAACGCAAAGCAGTGCATTCAAGAGCCATTGACAATGGCTATCGAACGGTGAAAACCGCTAGCTAATTGGTGCTATCGCTCCCGACATATAGGCCAAACATCACGCTGCCTCCCTCCCACTCCCTCTCTAGTTGCTGCAGTGTGCTCGAACACGTTCGAATACATTCGGACACGTTCAGGCTCCCTACACTTATGCCTGAACCTGAACCAGACTGAACCTTTGGGTTCAGTTCAGGAGGTTCAGGTTCGAACCGAACTTCTGAACCGAACTTCGGCAGCCCTAGACCTGTTGCGGACTCAAGGGGGGCTCACATGGTGTTTGCAGTCAAGATGGGTGTTGGTATTGGCAAGGGTGGCAGTGGCGGCAGCCAAGTTCTGCTGCTGCTGCTGCTGCTGCTACTTCTGCTAGACCTATTGGAAAAGCTAGGTCAATGACAATCTACTAGGCACTTTGTTTTGTGACTATACTTTGTGGACACATTTTTTTATACATCCCTTTATCATATCTTATCAATAATGTTCCCCTTTCCCCTATGCAATGATTACAGGCTGCCACAGTGGCTTGTCTTCATCCTTTCTTTCGATCTTCCCTTTGTAACTTTAGTTCTTTTTCTTTTCTTTTTGCACTTCCTGCAGCTTCCGTGTTTTTTTTCCTTACTTTTGTGTCATATGCCCTTCGTTTCCGCTCACATTCCACCTGTACCTTGTTTTGCCTCTCTTTCCACAATAGTGCCTCCACCTTTTTTGCTGATACCTCTGGTTTCTGTACTTCCACGATATTCTACTGTTGGCATCAATCAACAGATCAAAGGAGAAATGAGATTCAGTCATGCCAATTTTTCGTTGCGTTTCACCCTTTCTTGTCTCCTCTTTTTCCGCAGGAGTTTTGCCCTCACCCTTCCTGGGTCCTTCTCTTCCCACCGGAGTGCCACCTTCATCATTTCTTGGTCCCTCTCTTCCTGCAGGAGTTCCTGCATCCTTTGTGTTGATACCTCTGATAACTTTACTTGCACGATCTCCTACTACTGGCATCAATCAGCTGATCAATGTAGAAATGACATTCAGTCATACCGTGGGTTCGAATGTCTTACCAACGTCTGTGGGATAATATCCATACCAATCCATTGTAGAATGGTCAAGTTATGGACAGGATTTTGGAAGAGGCAAGAGAGTGCTGGAGCTTTTTGCTTCTGTAATTCCTCTGTTTCTTCACTAGCCAAGGGTTTATATACCATTGACCCATGTTGTCTGGAACTGTGATTTTATTGGGTGCTCGGACATGCAATCACATGCGACCTAGAATGAGTTGTGAGCTTCAATTGTTATCACAAATGGGGATGCGATTTTTTGTTGGCTGTCGTCAATGAGTGGGCACCGAGACTAACCCTGGATCCGGGCCCAATCCGGCGTATTTTGTGCACCTGGCTCACCTGGCTTCAGTGGTTATTTGCATGTCCGAGCACTCAAATTTCTCAGGTGTATCCAATATCCAGCCTCACGAGAGTCTACAGGATTAAAGTTTGTTGAAACGCGAGTTTTAGCTCGCTCGTTGTACTCAGGTAGAGAGATAACTCGACTGAAATCCAATACTTCCATTTGGATCCTAGTGATGCGTGAGACATATGCTTGTCTTGACGTGATACTCTGCGTAAATATTCTCCTTAAGTTTACGAGGCGTAGATAAGTTTTATCAAAATGTATTGGGCATGAAGTGCTATCCGCTTCAAATTGCTCCCCCTTCTCGTTCGGGGTGGTTATCTGTTTTGTTTGAGTTTATCATTCCCTGGTGCTCCATAGCTGTTTGTTTGTTTGTTTGTTTTTCTGGAGGACGGAGGTTGTTCGAGATTCGAGTGGGATCATCAGTGAGTTTAAAAACTACTATACTTCACCCTTGATTGAAGGTCCCCCCCGATTGCCGCTTTCTCCCTTAATCCTTTCAGAATCTCACCAAATTTGGGATATGAATTAGTGGCAATGTCAATACCACATTTCAATTTGATTTATCGAAAACAGTTCAAGCCGAGTCCCGTATCGGAGTGTGATTATCATGATGATATCAGTGCCACAGCAAGCAACGTCTGGCGCGCGTCTGCAGTTCAGACATGGCTTCGGCGAGGGTGCGACTGTGATGTGGGGATCGAAGTGAGTTAACACACTCCTTGTGCCCTGCTACATGATTCCCATAGGTTTGTGACTATATGTTGGCCATCCTGGACTGGACCCCGGACCCAGGGTAACCGACACACGGCGCTTGCAAGCTCACCCACTAAGCACGTCAGCTCTCTGACAGTAGGGTGAGGGACGCTTCTGGTTTCTGTGGTGCACCGCCAGTGCTTCATTATGCCCAAGGGAGTGGCCATCGGTGTCATCGACGCCCTACAGCCACACACTCCGCACGCCCCCTTCCATTCGGAGATGTGTAGCCCGGCGGGCCAAGTTCCGGTGGCTACTCAGAGACGACAGGCGTCCTCGACTCTATTCAAGCTCTAGAGGTTAATATTACTTCAAGCTTGGAACCGCGAACTCTTGACAAGTTTACATTTTGAACGTCGAGCATGCAGAGTGGTGTGCGTGTATCTTATCTATCTTATAAACTTCCTGGCTGGGTTCTCACTGAATACAATTCACCTAACGGGCCAATGACAGCGATACCTTTTTGGGCTATCATGTTGACCCTTTCTGCTAGCCGATATCGTGATATCTGCAAGAGGATGGCCAAAGATTTAAGACTCAGTGATATGACGCTGTCTGAAGCACGAGTACCCCTGTTCGTCGTGTATATTTAACAAGGGGCTGATGCAACTGGGGGAAGTGGCTGCTATCATCCGGGCAGGGGTGAGGAACAGGAGCCGATTGTGGGTGAAATCCGTTGTAACCAGTGGGTTGGGCAAGGATGCTCTGAGGGTTGTGGAAGCCATCCGAACGCATGCAAAAATGGGCCACAAGCGAACGATGACAAGGGCTCGAGGGAAGGGAAAGGCAGAGAAGCGATTGTGTTGTGAAGGCGATGGATTGGTACCGTGAATTCTGGCTGATCAATCAGCATCGTCAGAAATGCGTACTTAGTAGGGAATCAGATGTGAATCAAATGTGGCAGTAGATATACACTACGAACAGGGGTACTCGCACTTCGGGCGGCGCCACATCGCTAAGTCTTAATTCTTCATGCATTCCCTTGCGGATACCACGATTTCGGCTAGCAGAAAGGGGCAATATGATAGCCCAAAAAGCTATCGCTGACATTATGTCGGGTGGCACTCCACTTAGAGTATTATTTTGTTGTGTAGTTGTCCCTACGATTCTAGGAAACCACCCTACAACTTCTTATCAGAAGTATTGCTATTGACAGGCTGATTCTGATTACGTTGAAGGCTCACAATCTCAAGTGAGATTTCGGAACATCCCACGACTCGGAGGTGGCTGGAATACCAATCATCCCTAACGTTTGTTCGAATAATCACCAAGTTCTGTGCTTTCTCCCCCCCCTTTCTCATGAGTAGCCATAGATATCTCTGGAGAGGGAGCCAGGGACTCTAGCCCAGGTTCTCAGAATTTTTTTGACAGTGCGGCTAGACGTCCGTCCAACTTATCACACGTGGCTTTATTCTCAGTAGCGTGTGCGCCACGCTCCGAACTAAGAGGTCGTAGGGTGGTGCGAAGGTGAGGCTAGGAACGTCAGTTTGATCAAAGGGAAAACGGAATCAGTCGGTCTGTAAGCATCAATGGTTCAGGGGAGGAGGGCAGGTATCACTACACCCCCTGGCTGGTGCCTTCCACCGCCCCAGGCTTTCAAAGTACGTCCGAGAATGAAGCCAAAGGAAAGTCATACTCCAGTTTATAATCAAGGGGGCCTTCTAGTCTAGGCATGATCCTCGGCGCATCCTCGGGCTCGCCATCAACATCAAACATTCGAGCTGCCAGCCATCTACAAGGAAGTCTAGGGCAGAGATGTGCGGTTACTTGCAGCTGAAAAGGGGAAGGTTCGAGTGGCTACTCCCTACTCTTCGTGATGGCGATGATGCCTTGGTGAAGTCACCTGTTCCATAGCCAGACCTAGCTCTTATGCTTCTATCGAGTGCAATGGCCGTGGCTTCGTTGTCAGACATTAGCCCCTCCACATTGGTATGTAACCCCGCAGGGGGGTCAGGTACGAACCGATTTCATAGTTCCAGTCTCTCAACGATGATACAGGGAGCTCTCCTAATTGCTTGGTTCACGCTCTTAACCTGTATTGTGGCAGACTCTGTAGAGTGCGATCCTTGATTTCATCTGCGACATGATGCTGACCGCTGTTCCTGGGCTTTAGTGATATTAAAGATGTGCTTGATAATCTCACCGACGATATTCTCACTGCCTCTGTAAATCCGGTATATAATATCGACTGCTCGAAGTATGGCACCCACCTACATCGCCAGCTACGATGCCCCTGATGACTCCGACCAGGTATCCAAATGTTTGCCTTAACTGGTGCCACTTCGCCTACTGTAAGACTTCCTGTTAAGAGATTCAAAGCGACAAATAACTCAGGAGATCCACACAAAGGCAAAACTAAGAACACGAACCCGTGGACGATCACAGTCGATCGAGGCGCAGTAATTAGTCCCGATGAATGTAGTCTGATCCCCAACCCCCGAGCTCGGTGGCTTGGCGCGAAGTCGAATTGCGGTGCGTGCCATTATTTCTCAGGTTTCCTCTGCGTCTCGTTTGAAGCCCGACACATGTGCCCAAAGGCTGGGGTTGCGATAGGCAACGTAGGATGCAGGCGATGAAGGAGGTGCATATACTCCTGTGAGGTGTTTGCCCTCCGCCGAAATCTTGGGTAAGAAGACTGGATCGTGTGGGTACAAGTTGTATTCTCTGCTCATTTTATTATTTGTTTCATCAAGGCGAGAGGGCGGCTTGGGTTGGCTTCATCGGTCGGTCTTAATCGGGTTCTGGTGGGAGCCAAGATGAATAACGTATTTCACTAGACATGCCTGGTGCTACGATTGCAAACGGTGCCAAGGTCGACGTTCAACTTGGTGTGTACGGCTCGTCGCGAATTCGTGTTAAGAGTCCAGTGCTCAACCTGTTGGTCCTTAGTTTTCCCTCTTGGCACCGCAGTACCAGGCTATTGTGGACCGTTGGCGAACACGCCTACCGCAGCCGGATGCACACCTGTTGTCCAAAGCTATCCAGCTGGTGTTGCTGCAGATGGGGCTCGCCAGTACTGAAGTGGAGTCTGGGAAGAAATTGGAATGATTTATTGGGGAAAGCGAAGTATCAGAAGTTTGTATGCCTCATGTACTTGTATGTGTGTGTAAGATCTGGGTTAGTTATTTACGCTCAAGCTCCACTCAGACTTGACTGCAAACCCAAGCTCCTCCCACATATCCAAACTCCTCGGAAACTTCTCAATATACTTCTTCACATACTGCGTCATCTCCTGCACCCACTCCTTCCCGGTATACCTCCCTCTCCACCCTCCTCACCCTCGCTGCATACTCATTCACTCCCAAATCCAACAACTCTGCAATATCCTCCTCATCATCCGGCACCTTGGCCCTCATACGCTGGCGACGGTCAGTCCCATGTTCCGCCCATGACCTGACCTTCAGCATCAACAAGGGCAGGAACGGCATCAGGGGTATGTCCGCAAAATGCTTATCGTAATGGATTTTCGCCTGGGGAACGGGGGGAATGCCGAGGATGCCAGGGTGGAGAAGGTCGACTTTGCATGCTCGGTGACCATGCTCCTCAGGTCCATATTGTGGGCTGAGGGTGCACCATAAAATTTGATGTGTTGCTTCGGGGTCCTTGGATGGAACGAGGTAAAAGTCGGAGTTGTTATCAGCGATCAGGAGTTTGATATCTTCAATTTCAGAGGCGCTTGCGTTGAGGACGACAACGTCTACGTCCTGTATATCAGCTCTGGTACGTCAAACAGCTGTTTAGTTGCAGGAGGTAGGTGGGGGAGGGGTTGTGTGTACGGTTCCATGGAGGAGTGACTCACGTTTGGATTGCGATTCTCAGCTCCGTAGATCGCATTTGCGGTACTTCCGATGAGACAGCAGTTGAGGTCTTGTTCTGCTAAAACCCTGACCACGGCCTTAGCAGTCCTCTGGATTTCTTTCGCTGTCGGGGTATATGGTTTAGGTGGCATTTTGAGCCCTAGTATGCCATCGATGGGAGAGTTGTTGTCAGATAAACAAGAATAGGTTATGTGTACCTGTTTGTTCACAACTTTGAAGACAACCAGTATAAATGTCTAAATTATATGCAGAAGCCTCTAAGGCGAATATTCCTCATGGTAAGCGAGAAAGGAGGGGAGGGTGTACCGGGGAAAGAACAGAAATAGGTGGCAAAGGTTCGTTTCGAGCAAAGGCTATCCGAGAACGCAAGTGGCAAAGACGACTAAAAAACGTTCACACTCAATAGAACCCATCTAAACATTTATCACTCTGCCGTTTCCTGCCAGTCCGATACATCTGTTATTCCCATTGGTATTTCCCGAACCCAGCCTCTCGTCCATCCTGGCCGCCGTTGATCATGTCTTCCAGTGCTGCAGTGGGAGCAGGTTCGGTGATATAGCGCGTCCTTTGTAGTTCAACAAGTTGCTGTTCAAGGTCGAGACGGATTTTCCAATACTGGGCTACCGCAACCCGCTCCTGTTCCTGCTGGTCCCTCCTCTCCTGCATTTCTTGCATTGTGGCGTCGTACAGGAGCTTCAAGTACTTTGCAATACCAGCCAAGGGGTTTACTTCATCAGGTTCTTCTTTCCCTGATTTGCGTATGACTTTTGCCGGTCGGGTGTCGGAGAGGTCGTCGTGGGACTCGTTTTCTGACCCGGATGTAGACTCTTGTCGTGCATGTTCCTTTCCTACTGTGACTGCATTTTTTATGATCGTCGCGGACCCGCTAGTGGGCATTTGACTTTGTTGGCCGAACAAACAAGGCAGCTGTTATATTCGCGATTGGTGGTGTCCTGGACCCAGCAACTATTGCAGTTACCACAATTCTCGATGGGCTTGACAAATTGCTTGCCGTCTGCATACGCGTGGCCATCCGGTGCAGGTTTTGGCTTGGTCATTTGTTCATCAATTATTCCGCTTCTTAACAAATATTGAACTCACATCCCTATAATTGGCAGTGTTGCCCCAGCGCTTGACGGCTTCCTCGACACTGAGGGTTTTTGGGGCCGCTTCAATAAGCCCATCGCTGCAGATTTTGACTTCGTGCTAGGGGAAGGTGTCGGCTCGACATCGTCATCATCAAGTTCAGTTATCATTGCCTTTGAAGTCGGTCCTGCACTTTTCAATTGTCGAAATCGAGTAATGAGAATACTTATGCAGAGTCACACGTCAAGACTAGGATTTATATTGGATCACTAGGATTCAAACAGGAAGACCAATTTGCGTCTACCAGAGACAACGAGTGAGTATGTTACGCACCCGGGGTCTAAACAAGAAGGTTTGATCCCAGTAGGGCTACCTCTCTACCTAAGTACGATGAGAGCCATGTACCACTATTTTATGTAGGAATTTAGAGCGATCGTAGTTGCTAACTAAACCATAGTAGGAGTTCAATCGTCTACCCACAGTGTCCATGAGAAATGTCAAATGGGATTATAGGGAACACAAAAGAAATAATAAACATCGAGCTGTGCACTCGATATTCAACATCAAGCTCATCCGAAGCATTTGATGAACGAGGCTTAGACGGTTATACTTGGTTAAGGTCTGGTAGAGGGACACTTCTAGCACTAGATGGGTTTCTCATGGCACTAGCGGTTGAGAGATGTCAATGATAGACACCGAATTATGACCCTGCTCTGGTGAGTAACAGGTTTGGATGGGTATAGAGAAGAGGCGAAAACAGAAGTACGGGCCGTCTAGTAAGTCAGGGAACTGACCTTGGTTAACGACACTCAAGTGGATGTTCTACGAGAAGCTATTCTTCTTAATGCGGTTGAGCTCACTATCTTGACGCTAATTCCGGGCAGTTGTTCTATACCCTCACCACACGGCCAACAAAGATGCACTAATGTCAGGCACATATTTTACTATGGCATTGCACCGTGAATGACTGCCAATTGTAGGTCGTGCCTCTTTCAGTTAAGCATTGCGGAGCAGAAGACTAGTCTTCTAGGTTCTTCAGGGCAAGCCATAGACTGTATCCGAGGAACTAATCAATCTTACAGCACTGCCTAATAACAAAAGGCTCGGCAGCATTGGGACTAGGACAAACTCCATATGGAGCCCATATGTCTAGTAATGTAGGCCACAGCGGGGCGGTAGGGTGGTAAGAAGACGAATGTGAGGGCAGCAGGAAAGTTAGTCTAGAGAATGGCGTTGGGCTATAGGCATTAGTAACAGGAAGCGCTGCCAGTGCCATCGCATTACCTCTCATCTGTACCTTGTACCACATCTTAGCACGACTGCATTCGAAGCCAAGGAACATATTGTGGTTGTGCGAATGGTAGAGGCAGGTTCGAAGGAGCAATTTGAATATATATAATATAGGGGCTTACCAAGTGATGAGCCTCAGCCTCAGCGGCTATTCGCAAAGAAGCTAGAATGACCACCAAGCCGTTCTAGATGGCCGTTGGATCAGCTTGCTTCTATTAGAGCACAATAGCCATAGGGGTCTATCATTAGGTGCTTGTAGTGGTATATAGTCCAGTAGAGGACATTCTCATGATCTGCAGAAAACAGGCCCCTGCAGTTTAAGCTCCTGAAGATGTTGAAAGCTCTTCCTGTCGCTCTATTCTCCCTCGTCGTTTGCATTGCAGGGGTAGCTATCAAGTGCCCATTCTCAATGGCTTGCCTTGCGGCCGTGATGCTGATCGTTACACCCCAGTGATCTTATGGATTTGCTCAACGAGTTGAGTATCAGCGGCGAGGCTCTTGCTCCTGAGGCGAACCCCGTGTACAATATTGATTGCTCAAGGTATCACACTGGCCTCCATCTTACTCTACTGCCACCCTACTGACCTCGGATCAGGTATCCGAATGTCTGCCTTAATTGGTGTTACTTCGTCTACTGTGAGTTTTATTACCATCAAACGATTTCATGGCTCAAGTAACTCACACGAACCACTGCTAGGCAAAACCAAAAAAGCTAACCCCTGGACGGTTACTGTCAACCGAAGTGCAAACCTCCGTCCGCAATCGGACTGCAAGTCCCCCAACAGGTGCAGTGCAACGACGCCCCAGACTGGATGGCCCAAAAACCCGAACACCAGTATGTACATACATATATGCTACATTTCAACTGAGTGCCTCTGGCATGCTGGTTTTTTCTAAATTTGACACGGATCCACGAAGGCTGGAGCTGTGATGAGCAACCAAAGAATACAAATGACGAAGGAGGCATATTTGCTGCTACCAGGTGCATGCCTTCCGGTGAAAATTCGGGTACGTATGAAGAGTGTGAACAAAGTGGTAAAATTCTCGGTGCTTATTTTTATTTCCTTCCAAGGCGAGGGAGCCACTTGGGCAGGCTTCATCAGTAAGTCTTCTTTGGCGAGAGGACCGGATGAGGACTAACGGCGTTCCGATTAGACAAGTCCGGTGCTATGATTGCGAATGGTGTAAAAGTGGACGTTAAACTAGGTGCGTGGTTTGAATTCCCATGGCGATTCCTTGTGTTGAATTTGTTGATCCCCTAGTTTACCCTGGTGGTACCAAAGCAACAGGTGATTGCGGGCCACTGGCGAGCCCGCCTACCCGATCTGTATGTGCAGCTCCTGTTCAGAGCAATTTGGCAGGTGTCGCCCAAAATGGACCTCGCCAGCGTTGAGGTGTAGTCAAGAAGTTGAAGTGGAGACAGAAAGGATCTTATTCTCGTACTTGGTTCAGAAATTGAGGATTCGTAGGAAGTTTGTATGCCCTCCCTGTATTTGTATCCATAAAATCCTGATTCTATGAATAGGGTACTGATGTATAAGTGTGTAAGATCTGGGGTAATTTTCTGTCTAGCACTCAGGGTCTGCATCTGAAGTCTGCTCTGCAACCACCGCCCTGGCATTTTTTATAAGGGATTATTATTTGAATGACAGGATCACGATGTTTTTACAAGGCAGATCCACGCGGGATCATAGAGAGATTCTGTTGACTCCTGGACGACAGGTCATTCTCGTTGTACTTGGAGAGATTGGGCGTCTCGTTCGAACGAGTAACAGACCAGGGGTTAATAGCAAGGGGATCATACGGACGGGCGGCTTTACAGCAGTTCTCGATTCTGGTGACGTTGATCCCAAGTGAAGGTTGACCAAACAGAAGCAAACAGGATTATCATGTCCTAGCAATCCCTTCTTACGGAGCTCAAGCTTTCGGTCATCGCCACCCTTTATTCTGCAGACAGTCCACATCCTTGCCAACACTGACCAGGCCACCTACCCAGGCCTGCGTCCCTGCCCGCTTTAGAGTATGTCTCTTTTTCCTCACTCTTGACTCCATTCTCACCTCTCTCGCCAGTACATTAAACTCAATGACTTTAGCGCTCTCCAGCATTTTCTCCACAATGTTCCTCACAGCTACTACCCAAACATCATCGACCTTGAACTTGCCACCCACGACGAGGATCTCTTCACCCCCTCCCCCATCTCCCTCCTCACCGCCTGCCCACGCTTGACCTCTCTCGCCCTCTGCTTCGCCGGCTCTCTCTACAAGAGCGTCGTCACCCCCTTTCCCTTCCTCCTCAGCAACTCTCTATTGCCAATGTCGGAAGCGAGGACTGTGCTCCTTTGTAAGTTTTTTTTGGGGGCCCTTTGCTCCACCCCGCTACTTGCTCACTCTTTTTTTTTCTCTCAGGAGCGAGTGCTTCGTTGTCACCATCGCTGCCTCGTGCGCAAATCTCCGAGAGCTCTCACTCGAGTGCATCACCCGCTCTGAGCTGCATGTACCGGAGCTCCAGGGCGTACTTTACGTCCCCTTGGTTTGAAGCAATGAGGATGCGCCGGATTCTCCCTTCCCTACTCCGGATCGCCGCCCTTTAGAGACTCACTATCCAGGACACCCATCTCGGCGACGAGCAATGGGCCACTACCCCCATCGTTTATCACTTTCACTTATTTGTTTACCAACTTTGTTAACTCCCTCTATTTCTTTCTTTCCTGCCCTCTTTCATCATGCCCAAGCGCTCGCGAACTTTGTCTCTAACAAAAGCCCCCTCCCGCAATCGCAAGCAACGGTCGGGTAAGTGTTTTGTTTTCTTTGATTTCTTTTTGTGGTTCGCTCTCTACTGACTTTCCTGCCTTGTTCTATTCAGGTAAAAAGGCCAAAGCCGCTAGAACCGCCGTTACTGCACACAAGAAGTCCGCTCACAGTCGCCTTTGTCGTTCTAAAGTTGTCGAATCCGAGGATTCCAGTAGTTCTGGTGAAAGTGAGCAACAAGATTCCTCAGAAGAGGGAGAAGACGAACTTGAGTCTTCTGAAGACTCTCATTTATCTCCTCCCCAGCATTCTTCTCGTTCGACCACTCGTTCCTCAATTAAACATTCTCAGAAGGCCAAAGAGAAGACTCCAGCGGTTCAACGAACTCCGGGTGAAGGCCGTAAGTCCCTTTTTTCCTGTAAGTTCTCCCCTGAGCCTAGATGGGTCTGTTTTCTTAGGGTCTCGTACTACGGTGCAATTGGTTTCCCAGTTTGGCCATACCTGGGACGAACCCATTCTTACTCCAGATACTGCAGTGTATTTTCAACGGGGCATGGCACCGGTATGTTCTCTGTTTTATTCCTGCCTTAATTCCTCAACTAATAGTTCCTTATCAATCCCTTAGGAACCTGTCGCACCCTTATTCTGTAGTAATTGTATTTCGGTCGGCTCAGTAACCTGTACCTCGTTTGGCCTCGGTCGCCGTTGCAAACAATGCTCCAAGGGTAGTAGGAGTAACTGCACTTTTAGCAAGCCCCCACCTCTTCAACAGTACTTTTCCGAGGGGATATTTCCCTTCGTGCTCGGTAGCCCTGACTGCGAGTAATTCCGTGTTTTTTTTTTTTTTTTTTTTTTGTCTTTCGTTTGGCTAACTATTGCTTTTCTTTTCTGCTTAGATCTTGTTTCACGTTTCCGTAACCTTCAAGCGTTACATCTTTTGAATGTGGCCCAACAGACCCAAGCGCGGTATCTTCATGCTCAGTATGTTCAGCAAGTTTACGAACTCGGGCGCGATCTTCTTAATTTACACACCGTTTGGGGTGGTAACGATCCTGATGTCTGGGTGGACGCAGGTATGGCTGCGACTGCTGAGGATGCCGTCAACTTTTTTGATGTCCTCAGGTCCAACCTTCCTTCGGTAGACGAGCGTGGTCACTTTGCCGCCAATGCCGCGCACATTCATCAAGTCCTTCACAAATTTCTTGGGCATCTTACAGGTGAGGGTTCAGGTGGACCCCCTGTCCTTGACCCTCCTGCTGTCGCCACTCCTCGTGCTTCGTCCCCACTGTTGCCTGCTCTTGTTGACGCTCCCATGGACGTCATTACTTCCCCACCCACATCTGTTTCTATCAGAAGGCCCCTGGAGATCGCCAAGGTCGTTGTCCCCCCTGTTTGTGTCATGGTTACAGAAGATGTCGATTCGGTGGAAAGTCGTGAGGGGGCGGCGGCACTTTTTGCTGACGGGGTTGAAGTGTTGCCCTCCTCAGCTCGTTGTCCCTCTACTCCCGTCTAGGAGTCTTTTTGTTGTTGTCTTTTGCTGCTGTCTTTGCTTCGCCTCACTTTGCTGTCTGTCTTTTTGTCTTTGTTTACTAGTCGTTGTTGGGCTGTTTACTAGTAAACTATCGTTTGTCTGAATGCCATGTTTTTGTGTCTTGTTTTATGTAATATCTGAGAGAAATACCGAAAAAAAGAAAAACAATCCAAGAAACACACAAAAAGAAATTGAGTTCGGTGACTGCAAGTCTTTTGCAGGGTTGAAGCTTGGGGTTTCAAAGGCTGGGCTTCTCCTCCCCCTTCCTTTAGCTGCTCTGGGTGCCCTCACCCAACATCTTGTAATAAAAATTTCTAGATGGAACAAGTTTCTTCGCTAACTTCTTCACTCAATTCCTGCTTCTTTTACTCGTAGTTTCCGTTTTTAGCAGGGGTTTGAGTTTCGGATTCCCTTTTGTTTCAGTAGGTTCCATTAATCACTTGTGGGTCCTATGGTCCCTATAAATGTTCCTGAGATGCGTCGTCTTTTAATTTCTATCGTAAAATCTTTGCATTTATTCGGTACTTATTTCATCATGTCTTCTCTCGCAGAACTTGCTACCAGCCTTGACGATGCTATGACCATAGCGAACCATCGCATGGAACGTCTCGGGTCGAAGGCCATTACCAAGGCCGCGGCTCAGAAGGCCATCGATGCCATCGCTAGTCCAGCCGTGGGTTCTCCATCTTCTTGACTTATATCTTAGCTAACGCCATCTTTCTCTCATTATAGTTGCTCTTTATTCAAGCTTTGCCTGATAGGGTTGAAACGGCTACGCCTGACCACCAGGACCTGGTCTTTCGTGCTAGGAAGTGTTTCGAAGTCTTTCAAAATCAGCACTTCAAGGAATATACTTTCCCCTCCTGTTATAAACAGTTAAACAAGTTCTGCATCAAGGTTCATCATTCTAGGGCCCTTAACAGTTCCCGGGTCAAGTCTGATTCTCCGGTTCCGGCTGAAGCGACGCCTGTTCGAAAGGCAAGTCTTCACCCCTTTCTAGCTCTGTATTTGACTAACTACCGGTCCTAACAGCGCCGTAGAGTCAAACAGGTATCTTCTCCTCCTGTCGTGGTCGACTCCGAGGAAGAGGCTGGCCCCTCCGAGGCTCCCGTAGCTAAGGCCGTTATTGAGGTATGTTCTTTCGCTAGGATCTTCATTAATCGTTTGTCTCTAATATTGTCTAAGGCTATGGTCATCGATGAGGAGGGTTCTTCCTCCTCTGATGCCTCCCTGAATGTTACCCCACTTGTTGCGGTCGCGGCGTCTTCAAGCCCTGGGGCCGATGGTTCTACCAAAGGTTCTGCTGCCCAGGTCCCTTCGCGTGCCAACTCCGTGAGTCTGCACGTTCTTCCTCTATTCTTTGGCTTATTTATTCGACACCCAGCAGGCTTCTGTTCCGGAGGCCGGTCGTTCTTCTACCGTACGTCTTTGCTACTCACAAGTCCCTGGGATGGACTTGAAGAGTCGCTCATATATTCGCGCTATTCAGGTCCTCAGCAAAAGTCATGATGCCGAGATCCCAGCTCCTAGTCCATATCTTCTTTCGCGTACTAATTGACTAATTTGATAGCTAACTATTTCGTCTTTAGTGGACATTGCCAGCGAGTTACAAGGGCTTGCTGCCAATGCGTTCGAGTTTTATCGTAACCACAGTCAATCTTGTGCACCCCTGGCCCTTCAGATGCAGTTCCTCAAGGTTGGTTTTGATCTCGGGGAGGCTGCTCTTCACTTAGAGTCCGCCTGGCGTCGTCATAAGGCCCTTGCATTGGAGCAGGAACATCTCTTTCTCATGCTACGTAATCTTTCTAAATAGATTATCCTTCTAACTGATGCTGGGGTAGTTTTCTCCCATCGCTTCTGTAGATACTATACTAGTTAACTTGTTCACGTAGTATTTATAACATGGGATTTTTAGCCCTTGGGGTCCTTCTATCTTGCCCTCATGCCCGATATGTCTGTCTCTTCGGGGTTCTGACACCGTGTGAGAGTCCCCTTGTCTTATTTAAGTCTCCAGCTCCCATCGTGGGATCCTATTGAACATATTAATTAGCTTCCCTCTTAGTTTCTTCCTTTGTCCAGGTCCTATCCATGCCAGTCCTATCTCAGTCATTAGGTGTTCTATCTTATTTAGTTGCCCATACACTTGCTATAGCTAATGGGTAAGTGTTTTTATAACAATATCCAAGTCCTTCTTTATGAGCCATTTTAACTGGTATTGTTTTTAGCCCTATTTCATTCCCAAGGTGGTTATCCTCGCTCACTGTTTTCTAAGCTCTCCTCAGGCTTCCAGCTGGGCTGGGTCTGGCCTTTGCATGCTTAGTGGTATGCTTTCCAGTGGGGGCAGAGTGGGTCTCTGTCTTCTGACCGCCAGTATTTTTCCAGCCATCCTCCAAGCAGCCCCACAGACTACTAATATCAGGAAGACAGTGCAGGAGACCAATACTGCTATAGTGGATGGCCCTCCTTTATAATCAGTAGTGGGAGGAAGGGGAGATGACATTGTAGTGGGAAAACGTGGGTGTGATGTGGCAAGGTTGAGAAAGCATTCTTTGTTGTCGGCTTTGCCTTACTCGTACGTAACGATTTTCATGCTTCTTTATCCAGACATCAAACTCTGTTTCTCTTCATTGTGGTTCTCTCTCTGTCTAACACCATTTTCCCATCTATTTTAGTCCCTTCTCTCTTCTTGTATACTACTGTAGGTGCTTACTGACCCTATAACTTCTTCTAGTTTTCAATCTTCTTAATAAAGCAAGTGGATTCTCACCAATCTCTGGAGAACTCGTTGTCTGGGGTATCCACCTCATATCTGGCCTAAGGTAGGCTGCTGGTGGTATCCTAGGTTGTCGGAACACCACTTCTGAGACTTCACCCATCTCCCATGCCTCTCTACTTCTGGTTGGCCTTATACGCCATTTCACCACCTCTCCTACTACCCAGACCAGGACTAGTATCCCTCCTACTATCAGAAACACTGCTATCCCAAGTTGCATGGGAGTTAGGGGGGGGCAGACGCTTGTGGTGGGATAAAGAGAGGGTGTTTTTTAGGTAACCCTTCTTGCCACGTCACTTTCTTAAGCGATCAATTTGCTAATTTATTTTTATTACAAATCAATCATTTTTCTGTGATATAGGCATGTAGGGCATTCCCTATTTCTTCTGTACAGACTGTCTTTCCAGTAGAGGACTCTACTTGTCCCTGTTAGTTAGCTCATTGCTTCAGTTATCTCGGTCTTGATTGCTTACTCAACTCTTTACTGTCTGCTACCCTTCTAAATGTGCCAGCTCAGGTCGCCTCAACTGTAAGGTCTCTGTTACAGGAGGGGACTTTATTCCGCGCACTATTTCCATCTCCATCCAATCCTCCTGTTCTTCTTCTTCTCTTATTAGACTCCTATGTTGAAGGCAAAGCAAGCCTGCCAGGCCCAAAAACAAAGCAGCTGCAACAAAGACTATGGCGATGGAAGAATCGACCATAACAGTTTAAGGTATGCTTGTTCATTTTGCAAGCCCAAAAAGTTCACTTTAGGGCTTAGTAAGCTTTACAACTAAGCGACCTTTTCTTGTCCTTCTTTTTCTGATTTAATTAGACTCTTGATCAGAGTCTGTAGTGGGAGCTACCTCAGCTTCCTTCCTTAGATTATTTATGGTATCCTGGGAAACATCTAAGACTTCATTCAATTCAGTTGGCAGGGTTATCCTTTCCCTAGCCAGATAAGGTATTACCCTAAACTTGGCTACTTTGTTTTGCCAAACCGAACCATCCAACTCAGCCAGGATATAAGTTCCTCCTGGGTTACAGGAGATTACTACCATAGGCCCAAGGTATCTAGGTTTCATCTTTCTGTTAGCAGACATTTCTACTGCAGTATTTTTCACTAAGACCAAATCCCCAGGTTCAAAATTATAATCTTTGATTTTGTTGACCTGGTCTGCTTCTATTTGAGCTGCTCTTTGCTGTTTTTCTTCTGTGATCTTTTGCCTCATCTCTTCCACATGCTTAGTATGTTTGGCTAAAGCTCTTGCCCGCAAACCAATCAAGTCAGCAGTACTCAAGAACTTGTTTGGATATTTTACTAACCATGTGGCCTCTTGGATATCTAGAGGCAATGTGGGATGTGCACCAGTGACAAGGAAGTATGGAGAACACCCAGTACCCCTTCTGATGGTGATTCTGTCTGCCCACATGACATGGTGCAGATGCCAGTACCATTTTCGGACATCCCCACCAGTTGCTTTGTATAGCATCTGTCTAACATCCCAATGTGCACGTTCAATAATCCCATTAGCCTGGGAATTGTAAGGGGATATAGCCACTCCTTTAATTCCGTATTTTTCCTCTAGCCATCTGACAGCTTTCTTGAAGGGTGCTCCATTGTCGGTTACGATTTTTACCAGTCCACCCCATCTACAAATTATCTCCTCAAATATCCATTGTCCTATAGCGCGGGCACTTTCTTTCTTTAAGGCCTTAGCCTCCATCCAGGATGACAGGGCACATCTTCCATGTACAATATAAGCACACCCATTTGAACCGGGGCTCATATGTAAGGTATCTGCATGAAGGACTTGGAATATTGATGGAGTATGTGTTACTACTGGGGGTGTTTCTAATATCATCTTTTGTCTGACTTGGCATACATGACAGGTCCTTACAAACCAGGCGATGTCATTTTCAAGTTCAGGCCACCAGAATCGCTGGGATATCATTTTCTGAGTTGCATAAATCCCTCTGTGTCCAAGAGAGTCATGTGCTGCCCTCATCATGTACATGCGGCGTTCCTTTTCGACTACTAATAACACTGTATTTCCACCAGTTCTCCAGTACAGCCTTCTGTCATCATCTAAATAGAAATGAGAGGCATTCCTCACAAATTTCGCTTGTTCTTTATCTAATATATTAGATAACTTTCTCTTTCCTGAAGACGCCAGCCAGTCCTTGATTTTTGGTAGGCTCTCATCCTGTAGTTCGGCCTTTTCCGTTCTTCGAAGCTCATCATAAATGTCAGCTTCTTTATCTGGGTTTAATTCGTTCCAGTCTGGTAATAATTTTTCACTACTGAAAGTAGTTAAGAATTTCCTTGTCAGCTCACTAATCCCTGGTGAACAGGCCAATTGTTCTTTGACCCGCTCCTCCCGTTGGGTTAACTGAGCAGCCTTGCTAATTTCCAATTGAAACTCGTCAATAGCCAAGGCGATGCCCTGGTTATACCTTGTTCTCTTATCTATTTCATCGTAGAATTCTTCTAATTTTAGGGGTTCTTCTGCCCTAGGATCTTCTTTTATTACTATGAAGTCTTCTCCTTCATCTTCCGAACCATCATCATAGGCTCTTGTTGTTGGATCTCCTGGATACCATCTTCGCCTGGATAAGCCATCCGGTCCGAAATTCTTTCCGGGTTTATGGATCAACGTGAATTGGAAATTGGTTCTAATATAGTCCACCCACCTACAGTGACCCACAAAACCGTTCCAATATTTTGTACTTTTGACTTAAAGTAGTAATAGCTCAGTAAATAAAATGGCTAAATTTGTGAATATATTTATAAACATAGCCAAATATGTCATATCTGACCCTGCAAAGTCGCGTTATGTAATACTTCTAAATGAGGCAATTATGAATTTTGTAAGCATTTTAAGTCATTGGAACGGTTTTGTCAATGGTAATTTTTAATACTAATCCAAGCAATCACATGACTCCATTGATTGTCAATCAACAAGATCATGTCACCACGTGTCTTTGACATATAAATAGATGTGCTGACAGCCATGTCCCATCATTCTCAACCCCCCTACCTACCATGAAGCCATTATCTTCTACTCTAAAGCAAACCATCCTCTCTTTGCTAAATTCTCATCATTCCTATACTAAAATTGAGGCAATTACTGGTGTTGAGTGCAGTACCATATCCAGGCTAGCCTCTAAAAATTGTTCCAGCCTTACTAAATCACTTGGAGGACATCCTTCAAAACTCTCTACCACTAATATTCGGCATGCTATCCATCTTATCTCTGCTGGCAAGGCTGAAACTGCTGTAGATATAGCCAAATCTCTTGCTCCCATCATTGGGACATCAGTCTCTTCACAGACTGTAGCAAGGCATCTCAAACAGGCAGGAATGAAGGCTGTAGTCAAGCAAAAAAAGCCTTTACTCTCTGACAAGCATAGGAAAGCTAGGCTGGATTTTGTTCTGACACACCAGCATTAGACTGTGGAGGACTGGAAGCTGGTTGAATGGTCTGATGAGACCAAAATTAATCATTTGGGGTCAGATGGAAGGAAGTGGGGATGGAAAAAGAAGGGAGAGGGGCTTAGTGAAAGATTGGTCAAGGGAACTCTGAAGTATAGAGGAGGATCAGTGATGGTTTGGGGCTGTATGCTGTGGGATGGCCCAGGCTATGCAGTGAGGATTGATGGAAGGATGGATGCAGAGTTGTTTGTGCAAATTTTGGAGGAAGATTTGAAGAAGAGTCTCCAGTGGTACAAGCTTAAACCCCGAGATATTATCTTCCAGCAAGATAATGACCCCAAACACAAGAGTACACTGGCTAAAGAATGGTTTCAAAAAAATCATTTTAGGCTCCTAACCTGGCCAGCACAGTCACCTGGCCTCAATTCCATTGAACACTTATGGGAATATGTGAAGAGAAAGTTAGGAGAGTATGAATCTCCTCCCAAGGGTATGGAGGAGTTGTGGCAGAGGGTAGAAAAGGAGTGGGATGCTATTCCAGCTTCTGAGTGTCAGAAGTTAATTGAAAGTATGCCTAGAAGAGTAGCAGCTGTACTCAAAGCCAGGGGGGGCTACTCTAAGTACTAGAAATAATAGGATAGCCTAGTATAATATGTCATTGACAAAACTGTTCCAATGACTTAAAATGATTACAAAATTCATAATTGCCTAATTTGGAAGTATTACATGACGCAACTTTGCAGAGTCAGATATGACATATTTGGCTATGTTTATAAATATATTCACAAATATGGCTATTTTATTTACTGAGCTATTACTACTTTAAGTTAAAAGTACAAAACATTGGAACGGTTTTGTGGGTCACTGTATTAACTGTCGCATTAGGTAGTTTTCCGGGATTATTTAGCATTCCTGCTAAATATTTCGCGTCCGTTTCTACCATCAGATTTCGACTTCTGGCTAACATAAACCGTTCTTCTTCTAGCACCATTCTTAATCCACAGAGTTCTCTTTTGGGTTGTGAGTACCGCTGCTGTCTTTCATCCATCAGAATTGAGTTGAACCTTGCGTAATGTATTATTGCCGGCTCAATTTCATCCCTTTGATAGATATAATACCCGGTGGCTTGCCAAGATGAATCTACGGCTAGCACAATAGGTTGGGTGCTAGGGAATTTGGGGTTTCTGGTGGGAAAGCAATCCCCAATGACCTTCTTTAAGTTGTCTTGAGCCAATTGTTGTAATGGGCCCCATTCAAAAGGTACATCTTTCTTGAGTAAGTCATACATAGGTCCGGCTATAATCACAAAGTTAGGTATGTGATATCTACACCGCACAGAGGTTCCTAAGAACGCTCTTACGTCTGTAGTGTCTTTGCATGGTCCCCACCTCAATATAGTCCCTATTGCGTCTTTAGTAGGTAACCTTCCTTTATACGAACAGACGAAACCCACTATAGTAATCTCATCTGCGCATAAGGTAGTTTTAGGCCCTGAGAAAGTACCACCTACATACTTCATCCTCTGTAAGATTCTATTTACATTATTCATGTGTTCCCATATGAATTTCCTTATGCCAGGATTTTCGGGAAGTACCTCACAAGTTCCGTCTGGTAATTCATACCTTGTTGATGGTCCCCTAATAGGTACATTGTCGATATAAGGCATTGTGTATTCCGGAATTTCTTCGGCCAAGGTGTAGGTAACATCGTCATGAAAAATCGGTACAGCATTCGTCCATCCCATGGGTAAGGTTGTCAGTCTTAGCGCACCGAATGGTGTTTGAAACGTCGTCATGTCTCTTGAGGTCTCTGCCAGGGGCCTTTCGTCATATCCCACGTACAAATCTAATACACCATTGCAAGCTCGGCCGGCGAAATGCATCACAAGTTCTTCCGTAGCTGGTGGTAACCCCGAGTGGGCTATAGTTACTCTGTTTAATGGCTCAAGACTGTGCACTAATCACCAGCTTTTACCGTCTTTCTTGGCTACGCAGAACCAACAAGACCTATATGAGGCATTAGAAGGTTCATAGACCCCTGCAGCTATTTTTCTTTTAATAATTTTACAGACTTCGTCATAGCTAGCTGGGGGAATTCTCATATGTCTTTCGACCCAGGGGATGTGAGGTACAGTAGGAATTTCAATTGGCGGAAAATATTCCATTTTGAAACTTCCCCTTTCTGTGTCATCCCAGGCGAACGCCTCATTCTGTACTCCTATTAAATAATGCATTAGTTTCTTCTCTTCTGGTAAGAGGAAATATTCTTTATGTTGTTCATCCATCTGTTCTTTTCTTTTCTCTGTGTACCTGCCTATAGGTTCAAAGTTCGGCAGTATCTTAGGTAAGATTGGCAAGTCTTCCAAAGGGTCCCCTTTGATTTCTCTTTTGATATGATATTCGCGGGGGACTTCTCCCAATACCAGTCTTACTTTTAAATGTACTGGTTTGTACTTTTTTCCTGCTAAGCTTAGCAGCCTTTCATATTCATCTTCTATTTCAGTTTCTCCTAATGCTACAATTTGTCCATAATTTGCAGCATAACCCATACTTTGTTTTGCGAAAGTTTTGAATACCTCCTTGTCCTGACAAGTCCTCTGGTCGGTTTCAAAACTTTTCTGCAAATATATCATGTTTACCTCATCTTCAGTGAACGAATCCGTTTGAAGAGGCAGCAGTTCACATATATATGGTTTGTCGTTCTTGTCTAATTCTACAATACAGGCTACCTCTCCTTGGTCATCCACCAATTCATCGAGGTTACCTAAAAATTTCCTTCTAGTTCATTCTTTAATATCTTAGGTAACTCTCCTCGAGTGTAGGTAGGCAAGGTAATCCGTGCTTTAGTATCAGGATCTCTAATTACCAGAAGCTGACCTCCATTTGCCATATTCTTGGCCTCGCTTTCTGTAAGAACATCGAAAGGCCTCCCTAGTAAAACCCTGTAAGCAGGTTTCTGCATCACATGTACTTGTAGATAGACTGTTATTTTATTCATTTTAAAAGGCACATCCTTGGCTAACCCACAAGTCTTTTCTATCTGACCATTCGCACTTTGCATATTTATGGTAATGTCCGGATCCCAAGCTATGTTGCAAGCTACTGCCGCTTCCTTACTCATAGATATGATTTGCGACCCATTGTCTAGTAGGGCTTCTTCTTCTCTGACCCCGTTAATTAGCGTAGGGATTACACGCAGTGATTCCGACTCCCTGCCCACGAAGACTTGTTTGCTTCTTTCTTCAGGTACTAGAGTGTCTAAATACTGTATAACAGGATCTTGTGTGGTCCAGGCTTCACCCCATTCACCATTGGTCTGAAACACCGTTTTAATTAGTCTAGGATGGTTCGGTAGTGCATCTAGATTAACAGAGATGAGTCCTGGTTCTTCCCTAGGTTCTTCATGAACTTCGTCACTAAAACGAACCATATTGGTTTTCTTGCCAGGAGTGATTTCTACAGGTACTCGACGTTGTTGTATTCGCCCTTTAAAGGCATTCCTATATTTTGGAGAGAGAGCTAGCAATTCTTCCTGAGTAATGGGAGCTCCTCCTTTCAATACTCTAGTTAACAAGTCGTCTAAGTCCAAGCCAGCTTCTACCGGTGCTTGGTGTTTATAGCTTTTCTCTACCTTTTCTTTTAGGTAGCGCATAGGTATAGGAGGGACTTCCACTACCGGGGGTAGTGGTACCACCTTTCTATAGGGCAACTCTGTTGGTTTTTCGTTAGCTAACTTGGCGGGTAACTTCCTAACTTTCTTTATTAGTTTGTCTTCACTCGGTAGAGAGTCTTCGTCACTTTCAGAAACGTCCTCAGGCTCCAGGGTCCGACGTGGTGTAATTATCTTTCGCGCCCGTTGTGCCTTCCTCGAACTGTCTAAAAACCTGAAGGTCCCCCGGTCTTTGCAGAGCTAGTCCAGGTCTCCAAGAACTGTTGTTCCGGGGTTTCATCTCCCCATCTCTGTACTTGGGTCTCCAACCTCCCCAACTGTGCTGTAAGCTCAGCAATCAGTCGGTCTTTAGGAGCTTCAGTAGGTATCGGCAGCTTGACGGAGTTCTGCTGGGACAGCTGAGTTGTCAGAACCTGCTCTAGTTTTATAATTTGGTCTTGGAGCCCCTTTACTAGGGGATCTTCTGTCATAATGGAGAAGGTACAGTGACCCACAAAACTGTTCCAATGTTTTGTACTTTTGACTTAAAGTAGTAATAGCCCAATGAATAAAATGGCTAAATTTGTGAAACTATTTACAAACATAGCAAAATATGTTGTATCTGACCCTGCAAAGTCGCGTTATGTAATACGTCCAACTTAGGTAATTATGAATTTTGTAAGCATTTTATGTCATTGGAACAGTTTTGTCAATAACATATTATACCAGGCCATCCTATTATTCTAGTACTTAGAGTAGTCCCCCTTGGCTTTGAGGACAGCTGCTACTCTTTTAGGCATACTTTCAACTAACTTCTGACACTCAGAAGCTGGAATAGCATCCCACTCCTTCTCTACCCTCTGCCACAACTCCTTTATACCCTTGGGAGGAGATTTATACTCTCCCAGCTTTCTCTTCACATAAGCCTATAAGTGTTCAATGGGATTGAGGTCAGGTGACTGTGCTGGCCAGGTTAGGAGCCTAAAATGATTTTTTTGAACCATTCTTTGGCCAATATACTCTTGTATTTGGGATCATTATCTTGCTGAAAGATGATATCTCAGGGTTTAAGCTTGTACCACCAGAGACTCTTCTTCGAATCCTCCTCCAAAATTTGCACAGATAACTCTGCATCCATCCCTTCATCAATCCTCACTGCATAGTCTGGGCCATCCTACAGCATACAGCCCCAAACCATCACTAATCCTCCTCCATACTTCAGAGTTTCCTTAACTAATCTTTCACTGAGCCCCTCTCCCTTCTTTTTCCATATCCACTTCCTCCCATCTGACCCCAAATGATTGATTTTGGTCTCATCAGACTATACAACCATCTTCCAGTCCTCCACAGTCCAATGCTGGTGTGTCAGAGCAAAATCCAGCCTAGCCCTCCTATGCTTGTCAGAGAGTAAAGGCTTTTCTTGCTTGACTACAGCCTTCATTCCTGCCTGTTTGAGATGCCTTGCCACAGGCTGTGAAGAGACTGATGTCCCAATGATGGGAGTAAGAGATTTGGCTATATCTACAGCAGTTTCAGCCTTGCCAGCAGAGATAAGATGGATAACATACCAGATATTGGTGGTAGAGAGTTTTGAAGGATGTCCTCCAAGTGATTTGGTAAGGCTGGAACAATTTTTAGAGGCTAGTCTGGATATGGTACTGCATCCAACACCAGTAATTGCCTGAATTTTAGTATAGGAATGATGAGAATTTAGCATAGAGAGGATAGTTTTCTTTAGAGTAGAAGATAATAGCTTCATGATAAGTGGGGGGATTGAGAGTGATGGGACATGGCTGTCAGCACATCTATTTATATGTCAAAGACACATGGTCACATAACCTTGTTGATTCACAATCAATGAAATTATGTGATTGCTTGGATTAGTATCAAAAATCACCATTGACAAAACCATTCCAATGACTTAAAATGCTTACAAAATTCATGATTACCTCATTTGGAAGTATTACATAACGCGCCTTTGCAGGGTCAGATATAACATATTTGGCTATGTTTGTAAATACTTTCACAAATTTAGCCATTTTATTCATTGAGTGATTACTACTTTAAGTCAAAAGTACAAAATATTGGAACAGTTTTGTGGGTCACTGTATGCCTTTCTCCTTGGCACTCCCGAGTTTTATTAGCTACTGCCGTTGCTAACTTGTTAAATTCTATGGGATCGTATCCTATCATCGGTTGTTCGCTATACATATTCTGCGCCATTGTCTGTAAGTGGCGGTCAATCCGCTCGATCATGGGACCTCTCCCAGTGGGAATAGGTGCCCCATCAGCCATTTTGATTTCTCTATTTTCTAACTTAATTAGACCCTGGGCTATATAGTCTTGGGCTTTCAAGCAAGAACCCCAGGCGTGCCCAAAGATACCACAAAAGAAACACCCTTTATCCCATACATTTGGGGCGGGATTACTATTGAACGGCCTCGGCCGTTCAATAACCGGAGCGCCTTGCTGGTTGAAGGTTTGCATCTTTTCTAGGTAAGCTTTTAGCAACTTTTCTTGGTTATTCAGGGAGTCCTTGACATTAGCCAGTTCTGATTTAAGCCTGGTATAGTCTTCACTTGTATTTTGAGTAGAGACCTCTTTCTTTACCCTCGCCATTAATTCCTTAGTAACAGTAGGGGCTTCTTCTCTTTTCACTAACGACCTAGTTAATGTTTTACTGCTGACTAAGTCCACCGCTTTATTGATTACTTCCATAATTTCGTAAGGATCTTCACCCCTTGGTGACTGGTTGTTCTGTAGAGTACCTTTAATAGTTAACAAATTATTCAAGCTCTCTTGAAAACATTCATCTAACGATTTCGTGAACAATTCTACCAGTTCTCTATTTGTAACTACGGCCGGCGGAAGGAGGCACTTATTTGCTTCAAGCAGGAATTTTCGCTTGAAAGCTAGTAGTTCTCCTTCCTCATCCATAGCTATGTCTCTGTATTTTCTGCATACTTTCATTAAGTTCCTAAATAACCCTGTCTTTCTTTCGACTAGTTCTGGGTATTCTTTATTTAACCTTTCTTGCAGGGTAGCCCAATTGTTTAACCTTACTTCTTCAAAGGTTTCCCACTCATATCTGACGTCCGGGGATACATAACTGAGCAACCATTTGACTTTCTGGGCACTATCTCGGACATTGGCCAAATCAAATAGAGTCTCTATATTATAGAAGAATTCTTCTAATTCTTCCGGGTATAAGCCAGACCAATGCGGAGCTTTAGAATCCCCAGGGTGGGGCATTTTATAGTCCAGCATTCTGTTGACTGCTGGCTGGGGTAGGCTGGTTGAGTTCGGTGGTTGTGGCTGCTGTAACGGTGCCTGAGGTTGCAACAGCTGGTTTTGGGGCTGTGCTGGAGGTTGTAAAGGATTGGGTTGCTGTAGCGAACTTCCTCCTGAATTTCCTACCAAAGCGTTGGACAGGATATCCTGGATGTGGTTGGGGAGGTGTTATGAACAGTCTGGACTGAGAAGAACAAGAACAACTATTTGACTTTACAAGATGGGTACAGGAAACCACAGACCAGTTGTGAGTGCAAGAATATGAAGACAAAGAAGGGGAATACTACAATGCCATGCAGGACCTGGCAAGAGAAGCAGGAATGGAAATAACTCTAGAGGATAGTCTGGAATACCCTGAGAATGAAGAAGATAGTCATGGATCAACTGATCCAACCTCCAATATGAATGGAAGCACTGAGAGAATGGAGAGCAAGAATGGAGAAGAATCCATGGAGATAGGATTGGGAGAAGAGGACTATGAGTCAGAAGAAAGTGATGGAACATCACACAGCAGTAGAATGGAGAACAAGGACACTGACTCATTGTAATATATAAAATAACAGTAGGATGCCATCAGCCAGGATGCACATCATGGTCAAGACTGCACAGGACAAGTAGAATGGCCCAATAACCTATAACGAGTATATAGCATCTCATAGGTATATAAGGCCTGTACAAGTAAAGATTAAAGCCTCAAGCTTTAATCTTGTTAACAGCAGTCGTTAACCCTCTCTACCTTAACTTGGCGTGTTCCCTCATTATATCATTGAGCATGATCTACTAAGCTCTGCAAGGCCAACCATCTCGGACACCTTGTAGAGTGATTGAAGGCCATCCCCAGTTATCCTTAGATACAGAAGGGGCACAGATCATAACATTAGATTAAAGCTTCCTTTGGACAACTTCCATTGTACACCCCATGGTATTGGTATGCCTTGTTGCTACCCTTCTACACTGGCAGACAATATGTTTATCACTATCTGGGTGCCAACCATATCTGACAACACGCCTTGTCACTGTCCAGTGATACACCCCCATAGAGCAGGCCACCATACCCTCTGCACCCTTGGTCAGATGCACCAAAAGTGTTGATTGGGATAACGCACCCATAAGCGTTGAATATAGGTTATCCGAACCTTCAAGCATCAATTGGGATAATGCACTTGCAAGCGTTGTTTATTCACCTTCACCCCCACTTTCACCTTTGACTTCTTCCCTCTACACCCTGTCTACAAACCGAAATGACCCCCTTTCCACCAACTACAAAGAATCTAACAGTTCTGACTGGTCAACAACCGACTCCAAACCCAACTTCACACCCCCTCCACCATGGACCATAAAAAGAAAACAAAACCTATACACCTCACTCATTCACCCTCTGGTTCCGCACCATACCCTACACAACCTACTGAGAGAGTTCAACATTGAACAGAAGACCCAGGATACCCAGCATCCCCAGTATCAGTTCTTCAATCCCTACCCAAACAACCACCACTCGAAAGAACTGCCACCTCTACCCACTCAAAGCTCAGGGAGCCAATTTAGAGAACATCTGCCCCATCCTCCAGTCCTCAACCCTCAACAAGTACAAGAACTCATGACAACACTTTGCAACAGGAACCCCCAAGAACATCTTCACCCCTCACATCACCACTTGGATCACCAGTACACTCACCACCTCGATCCAGTTCCCCTGTACAACCCAAATCATCCAAAGTTAGCCCCACTACCAGGTCTATTCACACTTCCAATGAGGAATCCACAACCTCTGACACTGATGATATGGCCTCCTCCGCAAAGATCAATGCACCCCCAACCTTTAATGGAGAGACCAACTACTACCGCCTCTGGAAGGACACAGTACAATTATACATCGATGCAAAGCCTAGTGCCTTTTCTGATGACAAGACCAAGATACAATTTGCCCTTTCATACATGTCCACTGGCCCCGCCACAATATGGAGAGGAGCATTCTTGGAATCAAACAAGGAACTTGATGGAAGCCAGACCCTTCCAACATGGAAGAAATTCCTGGAAGGACTCAACACATCCTTTGCCCCAAACAATGCCCCTGCAGACACAATGGACAGAATCCACCACCTCAAACAGAATGGACAATATATTGATGATTACATATCCCAGTTCCAGATACTTGCCTACCAGGCCGACCTTGAAGATGGAGTGGCAGCGGTCAATTATTTCAAAAACAGGCTGGATTGCCCCATCACAATCAAGAAAATTAGCCTCAATCCAGGAGACAAACTCAACAACTGGTTCAAGCAAGCTCAAACAGCATATCAAATACTACAAACTCAATGCAACTATATGCAAACTCAAGGAACTCCCTCATTTCCAACAACTTTGCGCCCTTGCCCATCTAAAGGGAAAAGAAATGCTTTTATGTGCTGTGTCCCACTCCCTTATCAAGCGACAGACCCTAACACAATGGATATTGACCAACTTGCCAAAGCAGTATACAACCTCGACTTTGAGGACAAGCCAGATCTACTCACTGAGGAAGCTGATGAAGACAAGGAAACTGAAGAAGACAGACTCCACCAGTTGGTACAGGAGCACACCTGTGAAGCCCTCAACACAATCCTCACAGATGCCCAAAGAAGGGATCTCAAGGAGAAGAGATGCTTCAACTGCTGCAAAACTGGACACTTCACCTGTGAATGTCCCACCAAGAAGACCATATATTGCTGATCCAAACTACCCTGTAATTTGGATGCCAGAAACTGGTTAAATGTGATATCCAGAAGAAGACAAGCAAGTTATAAGAAGAAGAACTCCCTATACAACATACTAGAAGACGCAAGCAACGAAGAAGTCAAGGACATCTATGAACATTTCGCAAATGAATCCAACCACCCAGATGCCCCTCTGGTTAAGGATTTTGCCTAAGGAGACTAGCCACCATGTCTAGCCCTCCACAAAGACCACCTTCCTTTCCTTATTCACAAAATGCTATTAATGTCATAAAATTACAGGAGTAATCAGCATGCATAATACATCTACCCTGCCAAATTCAAAAAGACAAAATCACTAAGGAAGGACCCAAAAGCATGGAACTACTCACCTTACTCAACTCAGGAGCAGTAGGAAACTTCATTGACCCTGGAATGGTCAGACAACACTCATTCAAAACAGTACCCCTTGATCGACCCATCAAAGTACAAAATGCCAATGGATCCATTAACAAAAATGGGACAGCTACCCATTATACAACCCTCAACCTAATGGTTAACGGAAAGGATATGGAGATCAAACCAAAAGTAGTCTCCCTTGGAAGCCCAAGACTTATCCTTGGATTCCCTTGGCTCACAGAACATAATCCAGACATTGACTGGGACACCAAACAATTACGCTGGAGAAACGAATGTTGGAACAATACTATCTTTTGAGAACTCATCCAATCTATGGAACCCAATTGGATCTACAACAACCAACTCAACCATATCTCTACCCTTGAGCCTACAAGCTTTGAAGAAATCAACTTCAAAGCCTCAGCATCACAATTCCTTGCTGTGCAACATGGAGAAAAGAAGAACAACAACCCAAGAAAGGTCGTACCTGCAGAATTCCACAAATACCTTCCAGTATTCAGCAAGAAACAAGCTGAACGATTCCCCCCACAATGACCATGGGATCACAAAATTGAACTCAAGGAATCATTCAAACCAATTGCCATGAAATCCTACCAACTCTCCCTTAATGAAGAGAAGGAACTTGACACATTTCTTGAAGAAAATCTTCAGAAAGGATACATTCAACCATCTGAATCACCAATAGCCTCACCTTTCTTCATTGTAGGAAAGAAAGATGGAAAGCTATGCCCCTGTCAAGATTACAGGTACCTCAATGAACATACTGTCAAGAACACATACAACCTTCCCCTCATCTCACACATTCTTGACAAACTCCAAGGATCAAGATACTTTACCAAACTCAACATATGAGCAGGATACAATAACATCTGTATATGCAAAGGAGATGAATAGAAAGAAGCCTTCAGAACACCCCGAGGATTATTCAAACCTATGGTTATGTTTTTCAGAATGTGTAACTCCCCAGCGACCTTCCAAACCATGATGGATTCACTATTCTGAAAACTCATTGATAATGGAGGAGTAATTGTTTACATGGATGACATCCTCATTCATGCAAAAATGGAACAAGAACTCTGATGTCTTACAAGGGAAGTACTCAAGATACTTAAAGACAACAATCTATACCTCAAGACCAAGAAATGCGAATTTGAACATCAACGACTCAAATATCTAGGAGTTATCATCACTCCAGACTCAGTTTCAATGGACCCAGCAAAGCTCAAAGGCATTGCTGAATGGCCAACACCAACTACCCCATGTGATGTATGCAAATTTATAGGATTTTGAAATTTCTACTGGAAGTTTATACATCAATACACCACATGGGCCAAACCCCTCAATGCCTTAATGTCCAAAACCAAGAAATTTGAATGGACAGAAGAATGCCAGAATGCCTTTGACACCCTCAAGAGAAAATTTCAAAGTGAACCAGTACTAATGGTACCAGACCAAGACAAACCCTTTGAAATCAAATGCAATGCATCACTATTCGCATCAGGAGCAGTCCTCCTTCAACATGATAATAATGGAGTTAAACATCTGGTCGCATACTTCTTGAAAGGATTCACACCAGCCAAATGCAACTATCATTGCTCTGAACAAGAACTCTTCACCATAATCCAAGCACTCAAGGAATGGTACCACCACATAGAAGGATTGTCTCACAAAACCATTGTATGGTCAAATCATGATAACCTTTGCTGCTGGAGAAAACCCAAGGATCTCAGCAGAAGACAAGCTCAATGGATTGCTTACATGCAACAATTTGATATTGAGATCCAACACATCCCTGGAAAGAAAAATGGACCAGTGGATGCTCTCTCAAGATGACCTGATCATGAACCCAAAATGAAAGACAACAAACAGATTGTTGCACTGCCTGATAAATCCTTCACCCTGGAACAACCACAGCACATCCGCATTATCGACAAAACTACCAAGCATGAAATAAAGGAGCTGTGGAAAAAGAAGAAGCAGACTGACATTGCCCAAGAATATGACTCAGGACACCCACATGTTCATGGAAAACTATTTATACCTCAAGACCTACATCTCAGACACCACCTACTGCAAAGAGTACATGACTCACCAACCGCAGAACACCCTGGAATTGCAGAAACCACCAGAAAACTCCAGGAGTATGCCTATTGGCCCGGGATGCAATCATTTGTCAAAAACTACATCTGAGGATGTGGTGCTTGCCAATAATACAAGATCAATTGCCACCCCCTAAAGCCACCACTTTAACCTATCCCTGGACCCCATTCTACCTATCCATTCTTGAATATTTTGATGGATCCTATCACAGACCTACCCCCAGACAGACCCCATGATTCTATACTGGTTGTGGTCGACCAGCTTACTGAAGGGGATAATTCTAGAACCCACTGCAAAAACTGCCAACACGGACAAGATCACTGAAATTCTTATCAAACAGCTATTCTCTAGATTTGGCCTTCTTGAAAAGGTTCTCTGTTATGAATAGTCTGGATTGAGAGGAACAGGAACAACTATTTGACTTTACAAGATGGGTACAAGAAACCACAGACCAGTTACGAGTGCAGGAGTATGAAGATGAAGAGGGGGAATATTATAATACCATGCAGGACCTGGCGAGAGAAGCAGCAATGGAGATAACTCTGGAGGATATTTTGGAATACCCTGAGGACAAAGAGGACAGCCATGGATCAACCAATCCAACCTCCAATGCAGATGGAAGTATTGAGAGAGTGGAGAGCAAGAATGGAGGAGATTCCATGGAGATAGAATTGGGAGAAGGAGATTATGAGTCAGAGGAAAGCAATGGAACATTGCACAGCAGTGAGAACAAGGACACTGACTCATTGTAATATAAATCACGGTAGGATGCCATCAGCTAGGATGCGCATCATAGGTCAAGACTGTGGATGACAAGTAGAACAGCCCAACTACCTATAACGAGTATATAGTGTCTCATAGGTATATAAGGCCTGTACAAGTAGAGATTAAAGCCTCAAGCTTTAATCTTGTTAACAGTGGTTGTTAACCCTCTCTGCCTTAACTTGGTGTGTTCCCTCTTTATCTCATTGAGCAGTGATCCACTAAGCTCTGCAAGGCCAACCATCTCAGGACACCTTGTAAAGTGATTGAAGGCCATCTCCAGTTATCTTTGGATACAGAAGGAGCATGGATCATAACATTAGATTAAAGCTTCCTTTGGATAACCTCCATCATACACCCCATGGCATCGGTACGCCTTGTTGCTACCCTTCCACACTGGCAGATGATATGCTTTATCACTATCCGAGTGCCAACCGTATCTGACAACATGCCTTGTTGCTGTCTGGTGATACACCCCTGTAGAGCAGGCCACCATACCCTCTGCACCCTTGGTCAGACACACCGAAAGTGTTGATAGATCATCCACACCTTTAAGTGTTGATTGGGATAATGCACCTGTAAGCATTGTATATAGGTCATCCGCACCTTCAAGCATTGATTGGGATAATGCACCTGCAAGCATTGTTTATTCACCTTCACCCCCACCTTCACCTTTGACTTCTTCCCTTTACACCCTGTCTACAAACTGAAACAACCCCCTTGCCACCAACTACAAAGAATCTAACAGTTCTGACTGGTTGACAACCAACTCCAAACCCAACTTCACACCCCCTCCACCATGGACCATAAAAAGAAAACAAAACCTATACCCCTCACTCATTCACCCTCTGGTTCCGCACCATACCCCACACAACCTACCAAGAGAGTTCAATGTTGAACAGAAGACCCAGGATACCCAGCACCCCCAGCATCAGTTCTTCAATCCCTACCTAAACAACCACCACTTGAAAGAACTGCCACCTCTACCCACTCAAAGCTCGGGAAGCTGATTCATAGAACACCTGCCCCATCCTCCAGTCCTCAACCCTCAACAAGTACAAGACCTCGTGACAACACTTCGCAACAGGAACCCCCAAGAACATCTTCACCCCTCATATCACCACTTGGATCACCAGTACACTCACCGCCTTGATCCAGTTCCCCTGTACAATCCAAACCATCCAAAGTTAGCCCTACTACCAGGTCTATTCATACTTCTGACAAGGAATCCACAACCTCTGACACTAACGATATGGCCTCCTCCACAAAGATCAATACACCCCCAACCTTTAATGGAGAGACTGACTACTACTGCCTCTGGAAGGACGCAGTACAACTATACATCGATGCAAAGCCTGGTGCCTTCTCCAATGACAAGACCAAGATACAATTTGCCCTTTCATACATGTCCACTGGCCCCGCCACAATATGGAGAGGAGCATTCTTGGAATCAAACAAGGAACTTGATGGAAGCCAGACCCTTCCAACATGGAAGAAATTCCTGGAAGGACTCAACACATCCTTTGCCCCAAACAATGTCCCTGCAGACACAATGGACAGAATCTGCCACCTCAAACAGAATGGACAATATATTGACAATTACATATCCCAGTTCCAGATACTTGCCTATCAGGCCAACCTTGGAGATGGAGTGGCAGTGAAAAGGTAGAAACATTTGTGGATTTTAAATATAGATGGAGGGCTTGTTCTCACTAAGCTTAGCCGAAATTCAATAAGCTTAAGCTAGTACAAGTGATATGAGATAGATAATGAACAGTTTCGTCTTTTAGGGTGTTCTGGGGGTGCATTCTGACAGCAAAATTCAAGAGAATAGTGTTTTTAGAGGTTTAACGAACAGCTGTTGAAGTTATCTTAGCCGTACGGTGCAACAGTGAAAGGACAATCCCTGTCAATTCAAAGTGCAGGATCTCTAGTCTCTGGTCTCTGGTCTCTGAACTCTGTTCTCTGTCTCTGTCTCTGTCTCTAGCACTCTGGAACTCTAAACTCTGTTCTCTGTTCTCTGTCTCTGTCTCTGGGTTGGTCGATGACCAAAGAAATCACACTTAATGACACACACTAAATAGTCCTTTGAAACCGTTCTTGATCACGGCTTGCAGACTTGCATGTGGAAGCAGGGGTGAGACCTCTTGCTTCTCCACAAACAAGTGCGACCATATTTATATTGTTTAGATACATATGAGAGATAGTAAATATGAAATAGAAAACATTAAGCTTAATTGTTACAGGTACTGCAGAATATTTTGGAAGGTTCAGTAGCATTTCTACCTTGCCCTGGGTTATGGGTTTTTCTCTAATTGACAAATGGCAATCCAGCCAGATGTGTTCTGTGCTTGTCTGCATTATTCTGCGTCCACGCAAGCGTGTTTAAGCCTCTGGATCAATTATGATTGGAATGCATGGCATATGAGCAATCCCTTGATCCATTGTAATTAATCTCAGTCAGGCAATATGCCAAGGTGCCGGAACCCACAAAGCACTTCGTTAATTATGAGTCTTTGACATGTCTAGGGTTTTGGGCATTGGGTGTCACCTCCCAAACGTTGGACATTCCGTTCTGTGGTCTGGTCATCATTATTGGGCTTGCTATGGGCGTAATACGCCTGCTGACAGCCACTATGTACATTCTTTAGGTTCCAACAAATCTGAGTTCATCAGCAAGCTGCTCGTAAGGTCCCTGGATGCAACCACAACTACCATTTGTCTTATGAGATGCCTGCAATCTATAAGGCGCTCTCCAAATGCTGTAGCCACATTAATCGTGGTCATCCTGAAGAATCCCACAAATCCAGGACCAAAGAGGCTCAGAACCCATCGTCCACGACTGGCTCTACTTCCTCCAACATTGCTGAAGGCTCTGCTGTCCCCAAACACGTAAGCTTAGTGTTCTTTTGGCTCCAATTGTCTTCTCATGTATAAGCTTAGCCTTGCAAAGGTCGCAAGGCCCCTGTCTCTGCTGCTGTTGCGGTAGACACCGATACTGAGCTTGCTGAGAGTATGACCAGTGCTTCCAACTCCCAAGCAACCGGTGCTAACACGGTAATCTAGCTGCTTCTCAACCTATTACATTGGCTGAGATAATCGCTCACCTTCAGGACATGACTAGGGTAAGACCCTAGCTGTGCCTTCGGCACAGGGAGTATAATTACAAAAAGTAGAGTTTTGTTAGGTCACATGACTTTGTTGATATTTGTTTGTCTGTATTTGTCAATATATTGATCATATAACCTTATTTAATTATCTGAGTTAGCCTAGATACTTGAAATATATTAGTTAAATGAGTTTGGGATAAGTTTTTTCTGAATCACATGATCATGTTTACCAATATTTTAATGACTTTAGCATTATCTGAATAGATGCCCAGACCCTTCAGCCTGGGCACTTGGATTGCACTAATTGTTTGAGATTTAAAATCAACTGATGACAGCTATTTTTTTAGATTATATGACCTTGTTTACTGGTATTTTAATGCCTTTAGCATTATATGAATAGATGCCCAGATCCTTCAGCCTAGGTATTTGAAGTATGCTAGTTGTTTAATATATATCTTGAACAAACATTTTAATAATAGTTGAGTTTAGGAAGGTTTGAGTAAAAAAAACAGTTTAATGAAAGTCATATGACTTTGTTTACTAATGTTTGGTATCAACTGAATGGATCATATGATCCTGTTTAATGACCTTAGCATTATCTGAATAGATACCCAGATCCTTTAGCCTGGGCACTTAGAGTATGTAGTTTACTTGTTTTAAGAGAGATTCAATTTCTCTGAGTTACAGAATCTTATTTACTGATATTTTAATCATTTTAGCATTATCTGAATAGATGCCCAGACCTTTCGGCCTGGGCACTTGGAGTGTACTAATTGTTTATATTATCTGAAGCTTAGCATTGTCTAAGTATGTTATGTTACTTATATTGTAAATGCAGCATGAAAATAACCACAATCCATCCCTTCAGTACATATGTATGTATAGTTACTTTCCAATACAATTTAGCATTGTCTGAATATATTGTGTTACTTATATCTTGAACACAGCAGGAAACTGACCACAATCTAGCCTTGTCTGAATATCTTATACTACTTATATCTTGAATACAACAGGAAACTGACCACAATCCATGCCTTCAGTATGCATGTGTGATCAATTTCCATCACAATCTAGCATTGTCTGAATATCTTATGTTACTTATATTTTGAACACAGCAGGAAACTGACTACAATCCATGCCTTTGGCATGCATGTGTGGTCAATTTCCATTGCAATCTAGCATTATCTGAATATGTTATACTACTTATATCTTAAACACATCATGAAACTGACCACAATCCATGCCTCCAGCATGCATATGTGGTCAATTTCCATCACAATTTAGCATTATCCTAATCTTAGCATTGTTTGTAATAGATTATGTTACTTATATCTTGGATATGGTATGGGTGTGTAGTCCCTTAAGTATTGATTATATCAAATAGATTTATCTGTAATTTATTTCTAATTTTCCTGAATTTTTAACAATTATTTTTACAGTTTATTTGTGATTTACAATGATGTTGGATGTATCCAATATTATCCAAATTTTTGGGAATTTATGCGTATTTTTAGCGAATTTTTATGGCTGGAGAGTATATGAGCGGAGACATTCAATATCATGTACAAAATGAAATTGAGTGTTGCACAATATTGTTCCTATGGGTATGGTCCAGGACTTTGAGGGCATGTGCACGTAGATGAGGGGTAACATGTGCCAATGTAGCAAAGATTTAGGATAATTGCAGGGCCCTGGGATGAATTTCCTTTTAAATTACAGTGTAATTACTATTCCTCCACATTCTCCCTATTGATTCTGTTCCAGATTTCTGCGAGGTCTTCGCAGTTTGTACCCCAAATGAGAACCAAAGTATTGTAGCAATTGAGCCAGTGGAAGCCACTCAAATGCGCTTTTTGCATTTTCCTCTCTGATGGGCCATCAAAGCCCATGTCCAATTGCTCAACATTCCACCTATTAATAAATACTCGTTAAATCAGAGGATTGCCATGCCTATAGCCGCCCCCCACTCCCAAATTTACATTGCAAACGAACGCCTCTGGCACCGGGAATACCCCCATCAATATTCCCATCAAAGGTGTTATTCCTCATTGCTCTCTCTATTGATTTGCTTTGCGTCTTCGCGAAGGGGGAGAGCCGGCGTGCCCCAATCGGAATCGCAAGTATCAATGCCATTGAACCATTTCCCAACCCTCTACAGACACCTCTTCCCCCACAAAGATCAGTTTATTCCTCATCATTCTTCCTATCAACCCCCTTGGTTTCTTCGCCGTTCACATCTCGCTACCCACCCCCCCAGATCCCCAACTTTATAGGCCCCCAGAACCCCTCCTTGGAATCCACCCCCTCAGCCAGCCAATCAGAAAATATTATGTCAGGATTGGTCAGTGCTGACTAAAAATTGGTCATCAGCCATCATCCCAGGCTCGTTGTCCCATTCTCTTATAGACGAGCTTATGCTCGTGTGCCTTCGGCACACATATTTGGGCGACTTTAGCATTATAGTTAAGCTTAGGAAGAGTTGAGTGAAAAAAAAGTTTTTTGGAAGTCACATGACTTTGTTTACTAATGTTTGGTATCAACTGAATGGATCACATAACCTTGTTTGATGACCTTAGCATTATCTGAATAGATGCCCAGATCCTTTGGCCTGGGCACTTGGAGTATACTAATTGTTTAACATATATCTTGAACAAACATTTTAATAATAGTTGAGTTTAGGAGGATTTGAAGGAAAAAAAAGTTTTTTGGAAGTCACATGACTTTATTTACTAATGTTTATAAGTGACTGAATAGATCATATGATCTTGTTTATCAATGTTTCGATGACTTTGGCATTCACTGAATGGATTACATGATCATGGTGATCAATATCTTGATGACCTTAGCATTATCTGAATAGATGCCCAGATCCTTCAGCCTGGGCACTTAGAGTATGTAGTCTACTTGTTTTAAGGGAGATTCAATTTTTCTGAGTCACAGAATCTTATTTACTGATATTTTAATCATTTTAGCATTATCTGAATAGATGCCCAGACCTTTCGGCCTGGGCACTTGGAGTGTACTAATTGTTTATATTATCTAAAGCTTAGTATTATCTAAGTATGTTATGTTATTTATATCTTGAATTCAGCAGGAAACTGACCATAATCCATCCCTTCAGTACATATGTATGTATAGTCACTTTCCAATACAATTCAACATTGTCTGAATATGTTGTGTTACTTATATCTTGAACACAGTAGGAAACTGACCACAATCTAGCCTTGTCTGAATATCTTATGCTACTTATATCTTGAATACAGCAGGAAACTGACCACAATCCATGCCTTTGGCATGCATGTGTGATCAATTTCTATCACAATCTAGCCTTGTCTGAATATCTTATGTTACTTATATCTTGAATACAGCAGGAATCTAGCATCATCTGAATATGTTATACTACTTATATCTTAAACACATCATGAAATGGACCACAATCCATGCCTCCAGCATGCATATGTAGTCAATTTCCATCACAAAAAATTTAGCATTATCCTAATCTTAGCATTGTCTAGGTATAATATATTACTTATATTTGAACACAGTAGTGGGTGGTCAATTTCTATCACAATCTAGCATTATCTGAATATGTTGGGTTACTGATATCTTGAACACAGCAGGAAACTGACCACAATCCATGCCTTTGGCATGCATGTGTGATCAATTTCCATCACAATCTAGCATTGTCTGAATATCTTATACTACTTATATTTTAAACACAGTATGAAACTAACCACAATCCATGCTGTTGGCATGCATGTGTGGTTACTTTCCATCACAATTTACCATTATCCTGATCTTAGTATTGATTTTATCAATTTACTTTGCATTTCTCTCACCTGTAACTGAGCAGTTAGATTTATCTTTAATTTATTTCTAATTTTCCTGAATTTTTACGATTATCTTTATGTTTTATTTGCTATTTACGATGATTTTGGATATATTGGTTGGTCTTGTTTAACAATAAGTATTCTTTTAATATTATCCGAATTTCCACGAATTTAAGCGTATTTTTAGCGATTTTTTATGGCTGGAGAGGGATGGTGGCAGGAAGATCAATGGTGGACTGAGCGTGAGAAGCTCAGGTGGGCATTGATCCGGATGTGTCAGCAATTGCCAGAATTTCGATGTTTCCAAAGAAATTCCGATTGCTCAACATTCCACCTATTGATTTATTTGTGGAATGCTTGGAGGCCATGATGGGGATGTATGACACGTGAATCCCAGGTTTGGCGCGAGGGGAATGAGTATATGAGTGGAGATATTCAATATCATGTACAAAATGAAATTGAGTGTTGCACAATATTGTTCCCATGAGTATGGTCCAGGACTTTGACGGCATGTGCACCCAAATGAGGGGTAATATGTGCCAATGTAGCAAAGATTTAGAATAATTGCAGGGCCCCGGGATGAATTTCCTTTTAAATTACAGTGTAATTACTATTCTTCCACATTCTCCCTATTGATTCTGTTCCAGATTTCGCAAGGTCTTCGCAGTTTGTACCCCAAATGACCACCAAAGTATTGTAACAATTGAGCAAGTGGAAGCCACTCAAATGCGCTTTTTGCATTTTCCCCTCTGATGGGCCATCAAAGCCCATGTCCAATTGCTCAACATTCCACCTATTAATAAATACTCGTTAAGTCAGAGGATTGCCATGCCTATAGCCGCTCCCCAATCCCAAATTTACATTGCAAACGGATGCCTCTGGCACTGGGAATACCCCCATCAATATTCCCATCAAAGGTGTTATTCCTCATTGCTCTCTCTATTGATTCGCTTTGCGTCTTCGCAAAGGGGGAGAGCCAGTGCGCCCCAACCGGAATGCCAAGTATCATTGCCATTGAACCATTTCCCAACCCTCTACAGACACCTCTTCCCCCACAAAGATCAATTTATTCCTCAACATTCTTTCTATCAACCCGCGTCGTAATTTCGCCGTTCACATCTCGCTACCCACCCCCCCAGATTCCCAAGTTTATAGACCCCCAAACCCCCTCCTTGTCATCGACCCTCTCAGCCAGCCAATCAGAAAATATTACAAATGCTGACCAATGCTGACTAAAATTTGTCAGCCAGCCATCATCCCAGGCTCGTTGTCCCATTCTCTTATAGATGAGCTTATGCTCGTGTGCCTTCGGCACACATATTTGGGTGACTTTAGCATTATAGTTAAGCTTAGGAAGAGTTGAGTAAAAAAAAAGTTTTTTGGAAGTCACATGACTTTGTTTACTAATGTTTGGTATCAACTGAATGGATCACATAATCTTGTTTGATGACCTTAGCATTATCTGAATAGGTGCCCAGACCCTTCGGCCTGGGCACTTGGAGTGTGCTAATTGTTTCTATTACTTATATCTTGAATACAGCATTATAGTTAAGTTTAGAAAGATTTGAGTGAAAAGAAAGTTTTTGGAAATCACATGACTTTGTTTACTAATGTTTTGTCTTCATTAAATGGATCACATGATCTTATTTGATGACCTTAGCATTATCTGAATAGATGCCCAGACCCTTTGGCCTGGGCACTTGGAGTATGCTAATTGTTTATATTATCTAAAGCTTAGCATTGTCTAAGTATGTTATGTTACTTATATCTTGAATACAGCATGAAAATGACCACAACCCATGCCTTTGGTACATATGTATGTGTAATCACTTTCCAATGCAATTTAGCATTATATTAATATGTTATGTTACTTATATCTTGAACACAGCAGGAAACTGACCACAATCTAGCCTTGTATGAATATCTTATGTTACTTATATCTTAAATACAGCAGGAAACTGATCACAATCCATGCCTTTGGCATGCATGTGTGATCAATTTCCATAGTAATCTAGCATTGTCTGAATATCTTATGTTACTTATGTTGTGAACACAGCAGGAAACTGACCACAATCCATGCCTTCGGCATGTATGTGTGGTCAATTTCCATCGCAATCTAGCATTATCTGAATATGTTATACTACTTATATCTTGAACACATTATGAAACTGACCACAATCCATGCCTCCGGCATGCATATGTGGTCAATTTCCATAGCAATTTAGCATTATCCTAATCATGTTACTTATATCTTCGACATAGTATGGGTGTGTGGTCCCTTAGTATTGATTACATCAAAGATTTATCTGTAATTTATTTCTAATTTTCCTGAATTTTTAACAATTATTTTTACAGTTTATTTGTGATTTACAATGATGTTGGATGTATTCCTTGATCCAGTTTGACAATAAGTATTATTTTAATATTATCCAAATTTCTGGGAATTTATGCGTATTTTTAGCGAATTTTTATGGCTGGAGAGGGATGGTGGACTGAGCGTGAGAAGCTCAGATGGGCATTGATCCGGATTTGTCGGCAATTGCCAGAATTTCGATGTTTCCAAAGAAATTCCAATTGCTCGACATTCCACCTATCGATTTATTTGCGGATTGTTTGGGGGCCATGGCGGAGATGTAAAACACGTGAATCCCAGGTTTGGCGCGAGGGGAATGAGCATATAAGCGGGGATATTGAATATCATGTACAATATAAAACTGAGTGTTGCACAATATTATGCCTACCGATTTGTTTCAGGACTTTGAGGACATGTCCACCAATGGGAGGGGTAACATGGGACCAAGCAGCGAATATTGCAAATAAATGCAGGGCCCTGGGACGAATTTCCTTCAGAATTACAGTGTAATTACAATTTCTCCACAATCTCCCTATTGGTTCTGTTCCAGATTCTTGCGAGGTCTTTGCGATCTGTACCCCAAAGGGGCCCCAAGGTATTGTAGCAATTGAGCCAGTGGAAGCCACTCGAAATGCACTTTGGGCATTTTCTCCTCTGGTGGGCCATCAAAGGCCATGTCCAATTGCTCAACATCCCATCTATCGATAAATATCCGTTAATTCGGAGGTTTTTCACATCTATGGCCGCACCCCAATCCCAAATTCCCATAGAGAACGAATGCCTCCAGCACTGGAAATACTCCCATCAATATTCCGATCAAAGGTGTTATAGCTCAGTGTCCTCTCTATTGATTCGCTTTGTGTCTTCGCCGGAGAGGAGGGCCAATGGGCCTCCCTTGGTTCCCAAAGTATCGCGCTTATTGACCCACCATAGCACCCTACATATCCCCTTCTTTCCCCACAATGATCAATTTATTCCGCAATATTCCTCCTATCAAATCGCTTCGTAACTTCACCGTTCACATCCCATTATTCACCCCCCCAGACCCCCAAATTTATAGAACTCCAAACCCCCTCGTTGTTGTTGGCCCCCCCTGCCAGCCAATCAAAACTGCTTAGTCACTATTAGTAAGAACTGACTCAGCAGCCATCATCCCACCCTCGACGTCCCATTCTATATAAGATCCCATTCTCTTATAGATGGTTGATGAGGAGGTCTCTCAAGCTATCGTCAAAGAGGTTCATGTAGTCCCGCCTTATCGCAAGCGTCATTTGTCTACCTCCAACGTGGTGCGCCAGCTCTACTCCCCCTAACCACTGATTCTGACTTCATCCTTTGCTAGGAGGCCATCAAAAAGTCCTCCTTGTCTAAAGGCACTGTCCATCTTCTTCCCTATTGTGAAGTTCCCAATATGAACACTAAACACTGCTGTTATGCCTGGGCTGAACAGGTTCTAGCCAAAGCCAATGCCAATACTGCCAAGCGTGCCCATACTGAGTTTACTTCCAATGAGTGCAACTTTGCAGGCTTATCTAGTGGGCAATTTCTCACTTCTATTCGCTAAGCTTAACTGTTTTGATACTTATCCCAGGCAGCTTGTTTGCTCCAGGAACTCCAAAACCTTCTGTCTCACTCTTGCAACGAGTATGAGTCTGAATCTCACGGTAACAACGCTCGGTCAGTCAAATGCGACCTTAATTTGCTCAGCCGGGACTTCATCAAGGCTATTCCCTCACTCGAAGCCAACTTAAAGAGGTTCCAATTCCTCATTCAAGAGCACATCCATCTCAAAAGCCTTTTGTGCAACCTCTCCGACTTGGACAAGTCCTCTCCTGCTTAAGCTTAACGCTTTTACAGTCCCTAGGATAGTTTTCCTTCGATAAGTAGATAGTTCTGTCCACAATATCAGGTTTTTTCTTTCCTCCCAACTCTTCTGGCTCCCATCTGTCACTAGGCTCATCCTCAGTAGTCTCCGCCAGGGTCTTCAGTCCCTCTGGTGACAGATCTAACAACTCTTGTAATTCCGGCAGCAACAGCATATGTTTTCTGGCTAAGTAGGGAATTACTCTGCACGCCGCCACTTTATTCTGCCATACAGAACCATCCAACTCTACCAGGATATAAGATCCTCCCTTTGATCTAGATATGACCACCATGGGTCCTAGATACCTGGGTTTCATCTTCCTGTCTGCTGAGCTCTCTATAGCTGTATTTCTCACCAATACTAAATCTCCTGGGCCGAAGTGATAATCTTTTATCTTATGCACTGCTTGTCATTCCATCTCCCAAGCCTTGCTAAGCTTAGTGTCTGAAACCCACTGACACACCTCCTCAACATGCTGAACATGTTTTGCCAGAGCCTGAGCTTGGTATCCTATCAACTCAGCTGTGGTCAAGTCCTTATTTGGTAGCTGTACAAGCCAAGTGGCCTCTTGGACATCCAGAGGTAGCGTCAGCTGCACTTCAGTTACCAAAAAGTATGGGGAACATCCCATTCCTTTTCTAATGGTTATCCGATCTGCCCACATAATGTGCAGTAGGTGCCAATACCACTTTTTGACATCTCCATCTGTAGCTTTGTACAACATTTGCCACACATCCCAGTGGGGTCTCTCAATAATCCTGTTCCCTTTGGAATTGTAAGGAGATATTGTTACTCCCTTTATCCCATATTTTTCTTCCAGCCATTGAACAGCTTTCTTAAATGGAGAACCATTGTCTGTGACAATCTTCACTATACAGCCCCATCAGCAAATGATATCTTTGAATAACCACTGCGCTGATACACTGATTTCACGCCTATATATGAATTCCGTACTCTGGAACGATTCTCTACATAGAATTATTGGCTATATCATTAAAGAACCCTATAGAGGATTGGTACTATGTCCTGTAGTAGCCAGTTCGACCGAACTGAGGATATTCAAGCCTCGGAAGTGTTCAAACCAGCTCATTATCACTAAGCTTAGTGAACCAAGCTATCAGAATGCTTTCTGGAGGGATTCCAGACTCTACATAGCCTATTGAGTATACTCCGGTCACAGCCAGGGACCTTATGAGCAGTTTTCTGATGAACTCGGATTTGTTGGAACCTAAAGAATGTACATAGCAGCTGTTGCAGGCGTATTATGCCCATAGTGAGCCCAATAATGATGACCAGACCACGGAACGGAACGTCCAACATTTGGGAGGTGACACCCGATGCCCAAAACCCTAGACATGTCAAAGACTCATAATTAACAAGTGCTTTGTGGGTCCCGGCACCTTGGCATACTGCCTGACTGAGATTAATTACAATGGATCAAGGGATTGTACATATGCCATACATTCCGATCATAATTGATCTGGAGGCTTAATGCGCTCACGTGGACACAGAATAATGCAGACAAGCACAGAACACATCTGGCTGGATTGCCATTTGTCAATCAGAGAAAAACCCATAACCCAGGGCAAGGTAGAAATGCTGCCAAACCTTCCAAAATATTCTGCAGTACCTGTAACAATTAAGCTTATTGTTTTCTATTTCATATTTACTATCTCTCATATGTATCTAAACAATATAAATATGGTCGCGCTTGTTCATGGAGAAGCAAGAGGTCTCACCCCCGCTTCCACACACAAGTCTGCAAGCTGTGATCAAGAACAGTTTCAGAGGACTATTTAGTGTGTGTCATTAAGTGTGATTTCTTCAGTCATTGACCAACCCAGAGACAGAGACAGAGAACAGAGAACAGAGTTTAGAGTTCCAGAGTGCTAGAGACAGAGACAGAGACAGAGAACAGAGTTCAGAGACCAGAGACCAGAGACTAGAGATCCCGCACTTTGAATTGACAGGGATTGTCCTTTCACTGTTGCACCGTACAGCTAAGATAACTTCAACAGCTGTTCGTTAAACCTCTAAAAACACTATTCTCTTGAATTTTGCTGTCAGAATGCACCCCCAGAACACCCTAAAAGACGAAACTGTTCATTATCTATCTCATACTACTTGTATTAACTTAAGCTTATTGAATTTCAACTAAGCTTAGTGAGAACAAGCCATTTATCTATATTAGAACCCACAAACGTTTCCACCTTTTCAGCGCAATCGAACTAGCATTCTCTTTTCTCAAAGCTTTTGCCTCCATCCAGGATGACAGTCCACATCTTCCATGCACAATGTAACTACACCCATTAGAGCTTGGTGTCATATGTAGCATGTCCACATGTAGCACTTGGAATATTGATGGCGTAGGTGTTACTATTGGTGGTGTCTCGATGATCACCTTTTGCCATTGCTGGTATAGATGGCACAATTGCACATACCAAGCTACATCTCCTTCAACTTCCGGCCACCAGAACCTCTGCGATATAAGCTTAGTGGTTGCATATATTCCTCTGTGTCCTAGGAAGTTGTGGCTGGCTCACAACATATACATATGCTGCTCCTTATCCACTACTAGCTGATGTTGACCGCTAGGACTCATCCTATACAGTCTCCCCTCTTCATCCAAGAAGAAATGCTCCACCATATACTTAAGCTTACGCCGATCCGGCTCATCCAAGCCTTCAGCTGCGCTACTGTCCCCTGTTTTCAGGAATTCCCTGACTTTGGGTATTCTCCCATCTTGTATTTGCGCTGTATCTGTCCTATGCAATTCATCATACACTTCCTCTATCTCGGTCAACTTTCCCTCTTCGAAATCTGGCACTAAGCCTTACATCTGTCATTAAGCTTAGTACTTGTCAGTGGTTTTCTGGGCATGCTGGGTCTTCTATAACCCTAAGCTTAGCCTGTTGTTCATCCAAGTACTCTTCCCGAGCTTGAATCCAGTTCATACTCAAAATCATACACATTCATGTGCCAGACCCTGGTTGAAGCCAGAGTGACTGTTGATCTCATCACAGAAGGCTTCCAAGGGTAATGGATCTGCAGCCCCTGGATCTTCTTTGATCAACTCAAACTCCTCTCCCTTATCCTTGGATCCGTCGTTGAAGCGATGGGCTGTCTCATCACTGGGATAGTAACATTGTCTGGACAGTCCATCCAGCCCAAATGTCTTCCCTTCTTTATGTACTAGCATGAAGTGGAACGATCTAATGAAGTCCACCCAATGGTTTACAGTAGCGTTCAGGAGTTTTCCTGGGTTGTTTAACATCCCAAAGAGAAACTTTGCGTTGGTTTCCACTACTAGATTTCTCGATCCCCACAATAAATATTTCTCCTGTTCCAGCACCATTCTTAAGCCACATAGCTCTCACTTGGGCTGAGAATACCTGTGCTGTCTCTTGTCCAATAATATTGACCCAAAATTTGCATAATGTATAAGCTTAGCATCTTCTACATCTCTCTGATATATATAGTATCCCACTGCCCTCCATGAGGTATCCACAGCTACTACTATGGGTTGCTTACTCGGAAATTCGGGGTTCCTGGTCAGGGAAACAGTGCTGAATCGCATCTTTCAGCTCCTGCTGTGCTTTCCGTTCATTTTCTCCCCATTCAAACTCTTGTCCCTTCTTAAGCTTTTTGTATAGAGGTGCAGTAATGGCTATGAACTTTGGGATATGATTCCTGCAGCGCATAGCTGTTCCTAGAAAACCCCTTAGCTCAGAGAAATTCTCACAGTCCTCCCATCTTAATATCTTCCCAATGGTGTCTGTGGCAGGCAACCATCCTTTATATGAGCATTCAAAGCCTACTATGGTGATTTCCTCAGCGCAGATAGTCATTTTGGGCCCAGAGAAGATCCCCCCTACGTATTTCATCCTCTGTAGAATCCTATTGACTGTCTGCATGTGTTCCCATACAAATTGTTGGATCCCTGGGTTCTTTTTCAATGTCTCTTCAGTGCTATCTGGCAGCTCGTATCTGGTTTTCAGTCCTCTGATAGGTACATCATCTATGTACGGCATCGTGTATTCTGGTATCTCACTGGCTAAGATCGCTTTTACATCCTCATGAAATATAGGCACTGAATTGGTCCATCCCATAGGTAGCGTCACTAAGCGTAGCACTCCAAAAGGTGTTTGGAACATTGTTAAGTCCTCAGATGATTCAGCTAACAATTGCTTGTCATACCCAACATACAGGTCCAGAATGCCTCCACAAGCTCTGCCTGCAAAGTGCATCGCCAAGTCTTCCATTGCTGGTGGCAGTCCTGAATGCGCTATCGTCACTTTATTCAGCGGTTCCAAGCTGTGTACCAGTCTCAAGCTTTTTCCATCTTTCTTCACCACACAGAACCATCTGGATCTATAGGATGAGTTTGATGGCTCCTACAGTGACCCACAAAACCGTTCCAATGTTTTGTACTTTTGACTTAAAGTAGTAATAGCTCAGTAAATAAAATAGCCATATTTGTGAATATATTTATAAACATAGCCAAATATGTCATATCTGACTCTGCAAAGTTGCGTCATGTAATACTTCCAAATTAGGCAATTATGAATTTTGTAATCATTTTAAGTCATTGGAACAGTTTTGTCAATGACATATTATACTAGGCTATCCTATTATTTCTAGTACTTAGAGTAGCCCCCCCTGGCTTTGAGTACAGCTGCTACTCTTCTAGGCATACTTTCAATTAACTTCTGACACTCAGAAGCTGGAATAGCATCCCACTCCTTTTCTACCCTCTGCCACAACTCCTCCATACCCTTGGGAGGAGATTCATACTCTCCTAACTTTCTCTTCACATATTCCCATAAGTGTTCAATGGGATTGAGGTCAGGTGACTGTGCTGGCCAGGTTAGGAGCCTAAAATGATTTTTTTGAAACCATTCTTTGGCCAGTGTACTCTTGTGTTTGGGGTCATTATCTTGCTGAAAGATAATATCTCAGGGTTTAAGCTTGTACCACCGGAGACTCTTCTTCAAATCTTCCTCCAAAATTTGCACAAACAACTCTGCATCCATCCTTCCATCAATCCTCACTGCATAGCCTGGGCCATCCCACAGCATACAGCCCCAAACCATCACTGATCCTCCTCCATACTTCAGAGTTCCCTTGACCAATCTTTCACTAAGCCCCTCTCCCTTCTTTTTCCATCCCCACTTCCTCCCATCTGACCCCAAATGATTAATTTTGGTCTCATCAGACCATACAACCAGCTTCCAGTCCTCCATAGTCCAATGCTGGTGTGTCAGAGCAAAATCCAGCCTAGCCCTCCTATGCTTGTCAGAGAGTAAAGGCTTTTTTTGCTTGACTACAGCCTTCATTCCTGCCTGTTTGAGATGCCTTGCTACAGTCTGTGAAGAGACTGATGTCCCAATGATGGGAGCAAGAGATTTGGCTATATCTACAGCAATTTCAGCCTTGCCAGCAGAGATAAGATGGATAGCATGCTGAATATTAGTGGTAGAGAGTTTTGAAGGACATCCTCCAAGTGATTTAGTAAGGCTGGAACAATTTTTAGAGGCTAGCCTGGATATGGTACTGCGCCCAACACCAGTAATTGCCTCAATTTTAGTATAGGAATGATGAGAATTTAGCAAAGAGAGGATGGTTTGCTTTAGAGTAGAAGATAATGGCTTCATGGTAGGTAGGGGGGTTGAGAATGATGGGACATGGCTGTCAGCACATCTATTTATATGTCAAAGACACGTGGTCACATGATCTTGTTGATTCACAATCAACGGAGTCATGTGATTGCTTGGATTAGTATTAAAAATTACTATTGACAAAACCATTCCAATGACTTAAAATGATTACAAAATTCATAATTGCCTCATTTAGAAGTATTCCATAACGCGACTTTGCAGGGTCAGATATGACATATTTGGCTATGTTTATAAATATATTCACAAATTTAGCTATTTTATTTACTGAGCTATTACTACTTTAAGTCAAAAGTACAAAACATTGGAACGGTTTTGTGGGTCACTGTATACACCAGCACTAATCTTTCTCTTTATAATGGCACAGACTTCATCATAGATCACTGGTGGGATTGGAATGGGCTTCTCAACCCATGGAGTATGTTCTACTGTCGGTATCTCCATCGGTGGGAAGAAATCTTCTCTAAAACATCCCCTCTCCTCATCTGTCCATGCAAATGCTTTCTCTTGAAGCATCATGACCTGGTGCATCAGCTTTCTTTCTTCTGGCCACAAGAAATCCCCTGCATGGGCTTCATCCAGCTTAAGCTTATGCTCCTCAGTATATCTGCCTGTCGGGGCAAACTCTGGAGGATGCATACTAAGCTCAGGCATTTCTGCCAGCAGGTCCCCTTTTATTTCTTGTTTTATCCTGAATCTCTCAAGTAAATCACCCAACACTGGTCTCACTTTTAAGGTGACTGGTTTATATTTCTTCCCAGCCAGGCATTGTACTGTATCTTCGTCATCTTCTTCAGTTTCGAAGATAGTTATTTCCTGACCCTCAGTATCCTGCACATTGGCTATGCGCCCTAGGCACAATAATGCCATTGCTTTATCTTCCTGTGGGCAGTCCTCATCGTGTATGACTTAGTCAATGAACATTAGCTGTAGCTCAGCCTCTGAGAAGCTTCCTTTCGCTAAGCTTAGTGTTTGTGCGATGAGAGGGCCCTTCTCATCATCATAGTCTATTATACAGGCCACCTCTCCTTGTCCCTCAGTCAACTCATTGAGGTTTCTTGAAAATTTTGACTGTTTTCTCTAAGCTTAGGAGGATTACACTCTCCTCGAGCATAAGTTGGTAACACAGCTCTTTCTCTGGTATTTGGGTCTGTAATAACCAAGGTTTGCTTGCCACTGGCGCTATTCCTGACTTCACTAGCTGTCATTACATCAAATGGCCATCCCAGGAGTACTCAATATGCAGGATTACAAACAATGTGAACTTGCAAATAGATTGTGACTCCCCCACAGGTAAAGCCTACATTCTTTGCCAACCCACAAGTCTTTTCAGCCTGCCCATTCACATTTTGCAAATTAATCGTAGTGTCTGGGTCCCAAGAGACTTGACATGCAATCACTGCTTCCTGACTCATGGATACAATCTGTGACCCACTATCTAGCAAGGCCTCTTCCTGCCAAATGCCATTTATCAGAGTCGGAACTACTCTCAACAGTTCCCATTCTTTAGCAATAAATACTTGCTGTCCCCTGTCCCTTCTGGGGAGTGACTCCAAGTACTGCATGATTGGATCCTGAGCTACCCAGGCTTGTGTTGCTGAGCCTTCTTGGAGCACTGTATCATACTTCCGAGAACCGTCTGCTAACTCCATTATCATGACCTGTACTAGCCCACCATTAATTTCCATATGTTCTGTATCATCTTCCAAGGGTCCAATTCCTGCTATTAAGCTCTGATTTGTGGGTACCTGTTTTCTCATAATTCGCTCTCTATAAGCATTCCTGTATAAAAGTGACAATGCCAAGAGTTCTCCATGTGATACTGAGGCTTCTCACTTCAATACCCTGCTGAGTACTTCCTCAACATCGACATTCCTCTCTATAGGGGCCTAGTGCTTATACACAGGCTCCTTCTTGGATGATTCCATCCTTCTGACAGGCAGCAGTGGTACCTCAACGACTGGGTGCAGTGGTTTCACATTTCTATATGGTAATTCCCCTACCACTGCACACGTTGATTTCTCCATTGTCTGCCCTATTTCCTCATTTTCTGATTCTTCTGATTGTCCAGAATCCAATGCATCCTCAGGAGTCTGTCCTCTGGCAAAGGTGACCTTCTTCTTCAGAGCTGGCTCCTTCCTCGAACCCTTTAGAAACCTGACTCCGAGTTCCAAGTCTTCGCGCCACTCCTGGTGTCCAAATACTGGCTTGCCAAGGGTGTACCATCTGTCAAACCACTAAGCTTAGCCTGTATCTGGGCCAATTGCTTGGCCAAAGACTGTATTTCGACATTATCATCCTTTCTGGTCATAAGCTTAACCTTTAGGGCACTCCCAGCATGGATGGTAGCTGTTTCCAACATTTCCATGCACTGCTTCAGATGGCAGATTTCTTCTTCCGCTGGCGACCTTTGGCTTTCTGACCTTGGGAATGCTTTCTGCGCAAACACTGCTGCCGCTGGCACTTGCAGTAACTCAGGCTCAACCTCTGGCAGTTCTGGTATCTGAATGAAGAGTTGTCCCTTTGTCGCATAGTACTTTGCTACTTTCTCTTTAATAGGCCCTTCTCCTCGAGGGATACTTGAGCCATCTCCCATATATATTTTGTTCCCTTCAACTCTAATTCGGCCAGCTTGTTTATCCACCTCCATGTCCAGGCAGAATAACCAACTATGCCCCAATAACCAACAGTAGAAACACTTGCAATCGGAAAGCAACCCTGCTGGCCCACTTCCAGTATTCCTCTGAGCATGATTATAGCTGGCATGATTATGTCCGTCCTTCGCCAAACTCTCTAAGTATGATTTTAAAGTATGCCCCTGGATATTCATGAGGTCCTTAAGCTCAGCAAGACTGCCTGCCATCTGCAAGACTTCATCCTGAAACTTCTGCTTTAAGCTTTGCAGCTCTTGTTTTACTACAGGGTCATAAGTCCCTGTTCTGGACATCACAGGTGGATGGCTCATCGATGCCAAGTTCACCAGCCTTGAATCCTGATGAAGGGATCACATAAGTGTTTTGCCAATCGAAATTTCAATGGCTTTATCCATGATGATCCTCCAATCATAGGGGTCCTCTTCGTGTAAATCCTTTGCAGTTAGTGCCGACCCATCACTCGCGGTTCTATGCACCCTGGTGATCACTAATCTTGCATTGAGTACATCCTGGAACACGGAGTCTAGTGCGCTTGTAAATAACTCAACTAGCTCTTGGTTCAAGACTACTGCTGGCAACTTCAGGCACTTCTCTGCTTCTAGAATGAATCGCCTTTTGAAGTCCAAGACTTTATGCTCATCATTCATCGCAATGCCTCTACTCTCTGTGCAGAGTTCCCTCAAGCATCGCACTGAGCCCTGCTTGGCTGCCACAGTCTCAGGATATTCTTTCTTTAATCTCTCTACAAAGCCGGTCCAGCTCCCTGCTAGGAACTCCGCAAAACTCATCCACTCTTCATGGATATCCTGGTCCATGTATGACACTGCCCAATTTATCCTTTCTGCATCGTCTGCCATCTTTGTTATCATGAAGAGCCATTCAAGCATCCAGAGATAATTTCTCAATGTCTGTGGTTTTGATGCATCCCATCTGGGAGCATTATTGCTAAAGGGAATTGGCATATGCTCATGTCCCATTTTACTAGCTATAGTCATCGTAGACAGCATAGTTTGTTTTGTCTGTACAGTTGGAGTTGACTGTGATATCTGTGGTACCATAGAGGCACCAGGGGGGTTTGTATGAAACGAGTTTTGGTTTGGTAACACTAAGCTTAGCATAGGAATGGTCTGGCCGTCCTGGTTTTTGGTGTGCAGAATATGCGCTATGTTGCAAACTGAGGCTGGAAGCCTTATAGTAATTCTGGGAGCAGTAGAGATCAGCAGTATGACTTCTCTTGATACTGCAACTGCTAAACTGCTTGCTGTGCTTGCAGTTATAGAACCAGTAGGATCTTTTCGCTTTCAAGAGGTACTAGCAGCAATGAGGCCTTCAGAACCTTCTGGACGATTAGAATTCTGAGTAGTCCTCTGTTTTGGGGGGTCAATCTTCCTGAGACTGCTCTCGAAGGAGATTTTGGGTGACTTTACAGTCTTTGCTTGAACCTTTTTCTGCTTCGCAGGTGAAAGGCGGGCCAGTGTCCAAGTCTTTTGGTGTTTGTCCCATGAAATTCAACTGAAAACCCCCCTCATGGTGGCTCCAGATGAAAAGGTAGAAACATTCATGGATTTTTAATATAGATGGAGGGCTTGTTCTCACTAAGCTTAGCCGAAATTCAATAAGCTTAAGCTAGTACAAGTGATATGAGATAGATAATGAACAGTTTCGTCTTTTAGGGTGTTCTGGGGGTGCATTCTGACAGCAAAATTCAAGAGAGTAGGGTTTTAGAGGTTAACAAACAGCCGTTGAAGTTATCTTAGCCATACAGTGCAACAATGAAAGGACAATCCCTGTCAATTCAAAGCGTGGGGTCTCTGGTCTCTGGTCTCTGGTCTCTGAACTCTGTTCTCTGTCTCTGTCTCTGTCTCTAGCACTCTGGAACTCTAAACTCTGGGCTCTGTTCTCTGTCTCTGTCTCTGGGTTGGTCAATGACCAAAGAAATCACACTTAACAATGCACACTAAATAGTCCTTTGAAACCGTTCTTGATCATGGCTTGCAGACTTGTGTGTGGAAGCGGGGGTGAGACCTCTTTCTTCTCCATGGACAAGCACGACCATATTTATATTGTTTAGATACATATGAGAGATAGTAAATATGAAATAGAAAACAATAAGCTTAATTGTTACAGGTACTGCAGAATATTTTGGAAGGTTCGGTAGCATTTCTACTTTGCCCTGGGTTATGGGTTTTTCTCTGATTGACAAATGGCAATCCAGCCAGACATGTTCTGTGCTTGTCTGCATTATTCTGTCTCCATGCAAGTGCGTTTAAGCCTCCAGATCAATTATGATTGGAATGCATGGCATATGAGCAATCCCTTGATCCATTGTAATTAATCTCAGTCAGGCAATATGCCAAGGTGCCAGGACCCACAAAGCACTTGTTAATTATGAGTCTTTGACATGTCTAGGGTTTTGGGCATCGGGTGTCACCTCCCAAATGTTGGACGTTCCGTTCCGTGGTCTGGTCATCATTATTGGGCTCACTATGGGCATAATACGCCTGCAACAGCCGCTATGTACATTCTTTAGGTTCCAACAAATCCGAGTTCATCAGAAAACTGCTCATAAGGTCCCTGGCTGTGACCGGAGTATACTCAATAGGCTATGTAGAGTCTGGAATCCCTCCAGAAAGCATTCTGATAGCTTGGTTCACTAAGCTTAGTGATAATGAGCTGGTTTGAACACTTCTGAGGCTTGAATATCCTCAGTTCAGTCAAACTGGCTACTATGGGACATAGTACCAATCCTCTATAGGGTTCTTTAATGATACAGCCAATGATTCTATGTAGAGAATTATTCCGGAGTATGGAATTCATGTATAGGCATGAAATCAGTGTATCACCGGTATTCCACCAAAATCTTCTAACCCCATATACCAAAACAGAAGCATACGGATCTCATCCGACTCCACCACCACCAGACATCATCAACAAAGAAGAAGAATACAAAATAGAAGCTATTCTTAATCACTGCCGATATTGCGGAAAACTTCAATACTATGTCAAATGGAAAGGATACTCCCACATGGAGAATGAGTGGATCACTGATAAAACACTCCATGCAAACACCAAAGAATACCTAACCAAGTATAAAGAAGCTCATGGAATTCCCCAGAAAGATCAGGAACCCACCAGAACCTACCAAAGACAACTTCACTCTCACATCAAACACACTTAAAAAGATGCCCATGAACCTCAACCTCAATCGCCCTCAAACCACTCCCCCTTACTCCACAACACCCTCCCCAACTTCCTCATCATCCTCTATCATCATCATTAATAATGCAAGCGTCAAACATACAACACTTCAAACAACTCCTGTTCCGGCCCTGTCTCCCAATACCCCCTCTCACACCTTTGCCGCTGCTTACACCTCCCTCAGAGATGAGACCCCCAACCCCAATGCCACCCCAGAACCAACAATTGCCCCAGCCATCTCCCTTAGATACCATACAGCTGGAGTACAACCACATGGACCAGATCACCCTTCTAATGGAGATCTGTGCAAGGCTGCCACTGATGGAGCCTTTACAAATAAATTGGAACACTCTCCAATTTCAGAATACGACCAACAACTCTGGTACAACTATACCTACCATGTATGACAGACTAAGGCTCTTGCTACTGCATACAATACGCAACATGCCTGGGCAGAATCACTCGAGCGACTTCTCCACTCAAGATTGAGCCTCATGTCTGAGGTGTCGAAGAACCTACCCAAGTGAGATGAGATACATACCTTGCAGCCCCCTACCACAACCATTTCCCCCACCACTACCATGACAACCCCTACCACAATCACCACCACCACTCCCAGCAAGGGAAAGAAGTCCACCAACATCAGAAATTCCTTCAGACTTCTCACCCCCACCAAGAACACCACCCACACCGTCACCAATAACAACATCCCAATTCGGAACTCCCCCAATCCCATTCACACACAAACCAACCCCCAAACCACTGACAGATCGGTCTGCATTCAATGCAGACATACTAGACACTGGGCTATGGATTGCCCACAATTTGCCTGTCTTGGATGCAAACAATATGCCCCAGGACACTACTCATATGATTGCATCAAACATAGATGCCCCCACTGCGCAGTCTTCCAACCACACCATAAATGGACCAAGTGCCCTGCTTGAAAGACCTGACACACCCCCTACTCCTGAACTCCAGCAATCCATCCCACAACAACCCCTTCCACTCACAGTCAATACATCGACCTCACTAACAATGACTATTATGAGGAATGCTATCACAAGGTCACCAAGTCCAACATCACAGGAGAACCATGCAGTTCTTTCTGAAGAAAACCAAATCGTCCCCACAGAAGATAGAATTGAAAGCCCTCATTTCAGACAACTCCTATATGACATATTCTATCCAGGACAGCCCCCCTCCCCAGAAACTGCCACAGTACTCAATCTCCACAGAACCCCTACCCCTACCTTTTCACCCATCATCCCCCCTCAACCAGACTCCACCAACCAACCCCAAGTTGACTACTACAAACCAAATTATCTAGCCAAATACCCAGAAGAAGGAAACTAATGAGTTGTAATGGAAAACAACTCTAGAAAAGGACCTAATGTTATCAGAAGTCTCATCCAAAGGACAGTTATTTTTAGTTTACATTCCCATGTCACTATAGAACCATCAGTAGTGTACATCAGAAGGACTATTCTTAGTATATGCCTCATGTTTCTTATCTCTGACTCACAGTTACTCTGGTCCAGACTATTATAGTAGGAGTACAGCCACACTTAGAAGTATATAAGGATACAGTACATTACCTTGTATCCTTATCTTAGTGTTATACAGTTCTTGCCTCCTATAACTCTTTGCCTCTAAACCAGCTGGACTATAGTGCTCCGTTGTCTCCAAGTCACGCTTAGTAGGACAGGACCAAGTCTGTATAGACATCCTGTGTCGAACCCCATGCTCCTCACGAGCAAACCCCTAACCCAAATAACAGAGCTTAGTCAAAGCAGGCTTGGGCTGCTTACCAGCGTGAAGGAAGCAAGAGCAGAAACCATGAGAGGTTTTAGACCACCTGAAACAAGGAAGCCCATGGTGAGTAATTATATCCTGGTCAATTTATGCACCATCAAATATCCTCACTAACTATTGGGTAGCAGGGAGCTGGCTCCATCCATGGCTCTGGTGGAGGGGGAGGTATGCTCATTGGTGTTTCTGCAGTGATTTGTATTCCCAAGGGCCCAGTTGAGGTGTGTGGTTATCACTGATCACTGGACGCCATTAAGCAAAGGAACAGGATGCCTTGAACTGTGTTACTGCTCCAAGTGGCCCCCATGTGGCCTATCTTGAGAAATATGGGCTAGCAATATGGAATGAGCTCTCTCCACTCCAGTTTTGCAAGGGTTGGAGCAGTTCTGAAAGCTTGGTTTGGTTGTAAACATGCCTCCCATGTGATTTTCAGTGGATTGATAAGGAGGGCCTTAGGTGGTTTTTGCTCAGCAGAGAAGGGAAGTTGTTGTTTAATCCCTATATTAGTGAACCCAATGGCCAAAACCTCTTTGACATGAAAGGGTGAACAGGAGCTAGCATCTGAGACTCCAGGATAGTCATCAGTGAGTTGTTAGGCTTGATCTTAATATAAACACTGACCATGTATATCTGCAAGTAGTGCTTTCTTGTTCTGTTGACCCCAAGGTCTATGGTATTTGGACCAATGGTACACAAAGAGAGGCATCTGGGAGTGGTGGCAGGACATTTAGTAGTGATGGGGCATTGAGGGCAGGGGCTTTGACAGGTGGGAAAGGTCTCAAAAGAGAAGGCAACATCAGTTCTGATAGTGAACCAGATGAGATTGGTCCATTAGCCAATAGGGTAGTGGCTTGGTGGAAAGCCAAATGACCACATCATGTGTCAGTCCCACAGGAAGTCCACAGTTCCTCTGGTCCCAGCAGAACCACCAGATACTCCCATGCACATGAAAGGCTGAAGAATAAATTGTGCTTACACAAAGGTATGGGTTAATTTTTTATATGATGACTCAAAGTTCAATATCTAACCTCAAGGTTCCCAATGCAACCAAGGCCATAGTAAGGAACAGTTGGGCCAAGATTCTACATTCAGCAGGATTCAGTATGGTAGGTTAAGTACACCTATCTAAGAGTCCTGCTCAATGTATTCAACCCATGCAGTTTCAGTGGCCTCATCTGCTGTATCTGGATCACTCATCACAGCTAGCCTAATTGTGGTGGATCTAGCCCTTGGTGAGGTCAGCAACTAACTACTTATCTTGCAAACCACCATACTCATTGATCTTCCTCATAACAAGCAGACAGTAGCTGCTTTGGACCCTTTGGCAGGTCACCCAATGGATGTAGATGTACTAGCCACCCTGGCTATTGGCAAATTCTCCCTGGAGTCCTGCCTTGTAAGGGGACTGGTGGCATGTGCTCCCCCTTACACAAGGTACATCTAAGGGCCTGCAGTTGGACATTTGGGCTTGGCCTCTCTAGCCAATGCCCAATGCCAAGCCCAGTCTCAGCCTTCAGCCACCCCCATCTCCGAGTCCGATCCCCAAGTGACTTCATTACTAATAGTTGTTTGTTTATTGTTTGTGTACATTATTACTGGTAGCTTACATAGTGCTTGGTTACCCAGTCTGTGCACAGGCCACTATGTATATATATAGCATGGGTGGCAATTTTAATCACCACCTGAATATCAACTTGGTTCCAGTGCATTATTCTCCCCTAACATGCCTCCCCAACCACACCTTTCTCATTTTTTTCCCAGCTACCCTTGTCATCTGTAAACAATGCAGCTGGCCCCTCAGCTCTAGATAGCCCCATAACTACTGTCCATCAAAACAGCAGTGACCTCATAGCTTTAATTACTGCCCAGCCCACCTTTGATCTTCTACCTTCCCCTCCCCATATATTCATTCACTGGGGTGATTACACCTACAGAAACATCTATGAACCATCCTTTAAACCCCCCTCCTTCGATGTATGAGTTACTTGTACCCTTCATCAGAGGCAGAAGTTATTATACATTCAACTACTGAACTTACACACTCTCTTTTATTAGTCTTGCTCCTTTAATTTGGTCTTGCTCATTTAGCCTACACATTCAATAACACTATCTAGTTTGCAACTAATTTTCCACTTCCTACCTACCTTGTATGAGCCCAATAATGCATACAGTGGGTCAAAAAACTGTCCAAATGTTTTCACTATTAGGAAAGCTCAGCTACTAGTGGACCAGGGTGATTACATAAATACTTGGGAAAATAGACAATAATAATATAGCATATTGAGATCCCGAATCCGTTTAAATCACGTGATTTGTCCGAGACGTAATGGAGCAATTAATCATTTAAAATATTAACTCATTGGGACAGTTTTTTAACCCTCTACTATTTTCCTCATTTATACATTGTATAGCCTCTTTTTGCCTTGATAACTGCCTTGAGCCTTCTGGTCATGCTTTCTAAAAGTTTATGACACCCTTCTGCAGCAATCCTATCCCACTTTACCACCAACCTGTTCCATAATTCATGTATTCCCTCAGGTGGTTTCTCATATCCCTTCAACCAGTCCTTCAGGTATATCCAAAGGTGTTCAATGGAATTGGGGTCAGGGAATTGTGCAAGCTATAGTAGAACTTGCATATTGTTATCTTCAAACCACTCTACTACCCTTTTAGACTTGTATTTTGGGTCATTGTCCTACTAGAATATCCACTCCTCCTCCTCTATCTCCAAAGTTTCAAAGCTATTCACCATCCCACACTCCAAAATCTCACAGTACTGCTCTATATCTATGATCCTCTCAACCTCTACTAGCATTCCTACTCCTTTCCACTGCATAGCCTGTCATACCATAATGTTATCACTGCATTCATGCTTAACAGTAGGAATAATAGTTTTGTCTAAGAGTCCTTCCCTCTTATACATTTTCCCATATGACCCAAGCTTGTTGATATTTGTTTCATCTGTCCATAATATTCACACTTCAACATGGGACTCAGCTACCCCAGCCCCATATCCTTGCATAACCTTCAATAAATCAAATTGAAATGTGGTATTGACATTGCCACTAAGATGGACAACATTAGGATCCAGCACCTTTATATAAGCAACAAAGTCAACAACAACTCCTCACCACCACATTACCTTAAGCAAATTATGATTGCTGGAGAACATGTGTATGGAGTATAGGAAGAGGTCCTAAGAATTAGAAATTTGATAACTTCAACCATTGTTGACTAGTTACTCAATTTTTTATTATTATCATAATCAGCTTTAATTTGATAAATGTGTATGTTTTGCAAAAGAAAAGATTTTTCAGACAACCATTTTGTCAGCTTATAAATATGCTTATTAATACAACACATGATGCAATTGTATTGGCATCTGACCTGGTCATGTGACCTTCCACTTCATCTACACAATCAAGTGATTTACAAGTCACAAGGCATGTGGGAAAATGCACAGGACATCACATTGTCACACATACTCAAGCCCATGCTTAGCCTATCCAATGTACCCTCTTTGTCCTAATAGGGCCCTTTCAGACATCCTCTGGAGCTGCAGCTGTGCCCCTTTTTCTGAAAAAGCCAGTACATTACTCCCATGGAGATCTTGTGCTTGAAGAAGATTTCAGATGGGCAATTTGTCTAGTCATGTGGTTGATAACCCTAACCCTGGTCTGCTTACATAAAGGTGCTGGATCCTAATGTCGTCCACCTTAATTCATATCCCAGATTTGGTGAGATTCTGAAAGGATTAAGGGAGAAAGCGGCAATCGGGGGGGACCTTCAATCAAGGGTGAAGTATAGTGGTTTTAAAACTCACTGATGATCCCCACTTGGATCTTGAACAACCTTAGTCCCCCAAAAAGAAAAAAGCAAACAAACAAACAGCCACGGAGCACCAGGGAATGATAACTCAAACAAAACAGATAACCACCCCGAAAGAGAGGGGGGAGCAATTTTAAGTGGATAGCACTCCATGCCCGATACCTTTTTGAAATTTATCTACGCCTCGTAAACTTAAGGAGAATATTTACATAAAGTGGCACATCAAGCCAAGCATATGTCTCACGGATCACTAGGATCCAAATGGAAGAATTGGATCCTAGTCAAGTTATCTCTCTACCTGAGGACTATGTACCACTATTTACATAGTGATGAAGCGCGATCTCGTTGCTATCTAGTAACATACATGAAAATGGATAATAGACGGTGAGCAAAAACTGGCGTTTCAACAGAACTTCGATCCTGTAGACTCTCGTGAGGCTGGATATTGAATACACCTGAGGAATTTGAGTGCTCGGACATGCAAACAACCACTAAAGCCAGGTGAGCCAGGTGTACAAAATACGCCGGATTGGGCTCGGACCCAGGATTGGTTTCGGTGCCCACTTATTGACGACAACCAACAAAAAAATCACGTCCCCATTTATGATAACAATTGAAGCTCACAAATCATTCTAGGTCGCATGTGATTGCATAATTGCAAATGTCCGATTACCCAATAAAATCGCGGTTCCGGGGATAACATGGGTCAATGGTATATAAACCCTTGGCTAGTGAGGAAAAGGGGGATTACAAAAGCAAAAAGCTCCAGCAGTATCTTAGATCTTCCAAAATCCTGCCTATAACGTGGCCGTTCTACAACGAGTTGGTGTAGAGATTATCCAGCAGACGTTGATAAAATATTCGGGGTATGACCGAATCTCATTTCTCTATTGATCCACTGATCGATCTCAACAGTGGGGCGGCATGGAAAGCCGGATACCAAACGTACCAGCACGAGAGGTGCAGAAAAATAAGAAACCAAAATCGGCAAAAAAGAGAACAGTGGCACGACAGAATCTCATTTCTCCTTTGATCTGCTGATTGATGCCTACAGTAGAACATTGCGGCATTAGAAAAAAAGGCGCAGGCACTCCGGGAGAAAGAGCAACGTGAATTCGCAAAAGTAATACAAAGGGCAGAAAGAGCAAAAAACGCAGAAAGAGCAAGGGAAGAAAAAGCAGCAAAGAAACAAAAGGCAGAAGCAAAGAGACAAAGAGCACGAGAGGCAGAAACAGCATTAACTGCAGAAAGAACAAAAAAAGCACTAGATTCACAAAATGCACTACAGGAACAAAAAGCACGGGAGTCACGAATAGCAATACAGTCACAACAGGAAGAAGGAAGAAAAAAACGAGCACCACTGTGGCGGCCTAGAATCGTTGACTAGGGGAAAGGGAAATATTATTGATAGGTTATGATAAAGGGATGCATAATGTAAAAAAAAGTTTCCACAAAAACTACCAAGGTATAGTCCCAAAACAAAGCGCCTAGTAGATCGTCATCGACCTAGATTTTCCAATGGGTCTAGCAGAAGTAGCAGCAGCTGAGGAACTCTGGCCACCACCACCGCCATCCTTTCCAATACCAACACCCGCCTTGACTGCAAGCGACATGCGAGCCCCCCTTGAGCTCGCAACAGGTCGCTAGTCAAAGCCATAGCTGCCCACAGCACTCGAGAGCCTTAGTAATTCCTGCAACTTCTTCGCAGTCCTCGTCCGCTCCTCCACCTCCCCTTCTATTAGAGCATACCCGGCAGCGGTGACTGAAACGTCGATCCTTGCAAGCCTCTTGTAAAATCCAGGGCCCTGCTCAAGCTTGAGAGTGAGAAAATCCTCCAAAGCAGTACAAACATCAAATGACATCATCCTCGTAGCACTGCATGGATAGTGGATCGATGGGTGATCCAGCGAGGTTGGAAATGGTTTTGACAATGCTGTCGACGGGGAAGAAGGGGGCGATGTGCAGCTTACGGAGTTTTTAGAGCGGAGTTTCAGAGGGCTTGGCAAAGAGGCTGTCGTTGGGGACAGCCGTAGTGAGAACTTGTCGACGGTGGGACCCACGGTGGCCATGATCCCCTCAGTACAGGATCAGTTAAAATCCCCGTTCTCGTGGTAGCAGCTGCCGAGATCGAGCACTTGTCAGCGACAAACGATGGGGGTAGTGGCCCATTGCTCGTCTCCGAGATGGGTGTCTCGGATAGTGAGTCTCTAAAGGGTGGGGATCCGGAGTAGGGAAGGGAGAATCCAGCACATTCTCATCGCATCAAACAAATGGGATGTATGGTACGCCCTGGAGCTCCGGTGCGTGCAGCTCAGAGCAGGCGATGCAGTCGGGTGAGAGCTCTTTGAGGTTTGAGCACGAAGGAGTGATAGATTGCTAGGAGGACTGCGAAATGGTCCTGTTTGCTTCTGTTTGGTCAGCCTTCGCTTGAGATTCAACGTCACCAGAATCGAGAACTGCTGTAAAGCTGCCCGTCCGTATGATCCCCCTGCTATTAACCCCTGGTCTGTTACTCGTTCGAACGAGACGCACAATATTTATAAATACAATGACAATGACCTGTCGCCCAGGAGCACCTGCTTCGAAAATAACATAACTAGAGGTCCGTGACCGAGTGGTTCCTTACAAAAAGTGCTAGGGCGGTGGTCGCAGAGCAGACCTTGGATGCAGACCCTGAGTGCTAAATCGAAAATTCCCCCAGATCTTACACTCATAGATCAGCACCTTATTCATAGAATTAGGATTTGAGAGCTACAAATACACGGAGGGCATACAAACTTCCTATCGAAACTTAGCTTTCTGAAACGAGTACTAGACCGAAATCCTTTTTACCTCTACTTCAACTTCCTGACTACACCTCAGCGCTGGCGAGGTCCATTTGAGGCGACACCGGGCGAATTGCTCTGAACAGGAGGCACACATCCCGCTGGGGTAGGCGGGCTCGCCAGTGGCCCGCAGTGACCTGTCGCTTTGGTACCAGTAGGGAAAACTAGGGGATCAACAAATTCAACACAAGGAATCGCCATGGTAATTCAAACGACGCACCTAGTTTAACGTCCACTTTTACACCATCCGCAATCGTAGCACCGGACTTGTCTAATGAATTTGTTAGTCCCCATCTGGGTCCTCTCGCCAAAGAGGACTGACTGATGAAGCCTGCCCAAGTAGCTCCCTCGCCTTGAAAAGAAATAAAAATAAGCACTGAGAAATTACCACTTTTCTCACTCTCCATACCCGAATTTTCACCGGAGGGCATACACCTGGTAGCAGCAAATACGCCTCCTTCGTCATTCGTATTCTTGGGTTGCTCATCACAGCTCCAGCCTTCGTGGATGCGTGTCAAATTCGGAAATAAAAAAACCAGCGTGCCAGAGGCACTCAGTTGAGGGGTAGCATATATGTATGTACATACTGGTGTTCGGGTTTTTGGGCCATCCAGTCTGGGGGGTCGTTGCACTGCACCTGTTGGGGGACTTGCAGTCCGATTGTGAACGGAGGTTTGCGCTTCGATTGACAGTGACCGTCCAGGGGTTAGTCCTTGCGGTTTTGCCTTGTGGTGATTTTCGTGAGTTACTTGTACCTTGGAATCGTTTGATGTTGATAGAACTCACAGTAGACGAAGTAACACCAATTGATACAGACATTCGGATACCTGATACCAGGTCAGTAGGGTAACAGTAGAGTACGGTGTGGGCCGGTGTAGTACCTTGAACAATCAATATTGTACACGGGGTTCGCCTCAGGAGCGAGAGCCTCGTCACTGATGCTCAACGAGTTGAGCAAATCCGTAAGGTCACTAAGAATGCAGCGATCAGCATCATGGCCGCAAGAGGAGCTATTGAGAATGGGTACTTGATCGCTACCCCCGCAACGCAAACGGCGAGGGAGAAAAAGGCGACGAGGAGAGTTTTTAACATCTTTGAGAAACTTCAACTGCGGGGGCTCGTGTTCTGCAGATCATGATAGTGTCCTCTACGGGGCTATATACCAGTACAAGCGTCTGATGGTGCGCCCCGTGGTTATTGTGCTCTGACAGAAGCAAGTTGATCTAATAGTCATCGAGAACGGCTGGGTGGTCATTTTAGCTTCTTTGCGAATAGCGGCTGAGGCTGATGCTTGTCAATTTGTAAGCCCCTAATTCAACTGTTCCCTCTAACCCTCCTTAGAGGTGACACATTGAACGCCCATTACCGGATATTGACAACTTGGCTCAAGGATCTACGTCCGTCTCTACCGTTCGCGCGAGCACAACATGTTCTGTGGCTTCGGACGCGATATGGTACAAGGTACAGATCAAAGGTACCATGATGGCGCTGGCGGCACTTCTTGTTACAAACGCCCATAACTCGGCGCCGTTCTCTCCTTAGGATCAGACTAGCCTTCTCACTTTCGTCTTCTTACTTCCCTACAGCCTCGCTGTGGCGTGCATAACTAGAGACACGGGCTCTACATGGAGTTCGGCCTAGTCCCAATGCTGTGAGCCTTTTGTTATTAGGCAGTGCTGTAAGATTAAATAGTTCCCCGGACATCGTCCATGGCTCGCTCTGAAGAACCTAGAAGACCTGTCTTCTGCTCCGTAAGCTCAGCTGAACGAGGGACGACCTACGATTGGCAGTTGGTCACAGTGCGATACTATAGTAAAACTTGTGCCTGGCATTAGTGCATTTTTGTTGGCGGTGTGGTGAGGGTATAGAGCAACCGCCCGGAATTAGCGTCAAGCCCAAGCCCAGGAAGAATAGCTTCCCGTAGAGCATCCACCCGAGTATCCTTGAACAAGGCCAGTTCCCTGACCTTACCGGGCAATTCGTACTTCTGTTTCGCCTCCTCTCTACAACCATCTGAACCTATTACTCACCAGAGTAATAGTTTGGGTTTATTATTGATAGCTCTCGACAGCCAGTGCCACACTCATCTAGTGCTAGAAGTGGACCTCTACCAGACCTTAACCAAGTCCAGCTGTCTAAGCCTCATTCATCAAATACTTCGGGTGAACCTAGTCGGATCTAGAACTCGAGTCCTCAAGTGCATAAATCTTATGGGTTTTTAACCCGTAAAGACCGGACATACGTATCTGATATCTCATACAGTAATCAAGGGTTGGATAGCTATCTTCATACCTGATTCTCCTCCTTTCTCTCATCAGGCGCCGACACCAATTGCCTTGAGATAGTTGACACGGAAAGGATTGGCGTCTGTTTCTTCGCTACGATTATGTGGAATCCATTTGGGCTCGTCCTGGAGAATACCGCATAAAAAATGAACAACCGAGCAGTGAGGTCGACACTCGAAAAAAAACAGACCTGGAAGAGCCGCATAGTTTTGATAAAGTCCCCCTCATCAAGAGTGAAGCGGTGATAAATTCCAGAAGGAACGACAAGAAGATCACCAGGAGAAACAGCAAGACGGATCCATGCATCCGAAGGGGATTCTGTAGAATGGGGGCATTTTTGCTCATTACCGGGGGGGTGCGAGCCGTGAAAGGGAGGATGATAACGCACCACGAACATCAAAGAACCCACTCCCTTCGAGGATGTACCGAATTTCCTCATCCTCATGCATATGCCTGAGCCACATCAGTATATCACAACGTCTACAGGACACGCATCGCCCACTCGTGGAAGAAAGTCTTGAGTTTCTCATCATACATCTATGATGTACGTAATCAGGTATAAATGAATAAGAACATCCAGGTCCAGCGCAACTCACATCACCCAACCCGGTCTTGGAGACGTTGAGCATGTCCCTGTGCTTGTAGCCCTTCTCGTTTGCGAGGGCATCTATCTTGGGCTCATGGCCCTCGACCGGGATATGCCAGTACTTGACGTTGATGGACTTGAGGGTCTCGTCGGAAACAGGGCGGGAGGGAATATAGTCATGTGGGAGGCGCTGGTCAGTGGGCAAGTTGTCAAAGTAGTATGCACGCATTGTGGGAGGCCTGACGGAGGAGATGCGATGCGATGATGCATTCTGCTTATCATAGACCCCCTTCAGCGGTCCGTGTGACGGTTGTTCATGTGACCAGCGACTTTAGGAGCTCCGCAGAGCACAGTTATGGATTGGTGGTGAGTAGCGAGAAGCTCTTCGAGACTTCTCTTCGCGCAAGAACATGAGCTGGTGGGAGAGAATATATCATCTATGGCTGGAACATATCATCCAGAACCCCACTCGAACAAGTTTTACTCAGCGGTGTGTTTACCTGGTGTCGTGAACTTTCGCTTCCGAATAATGCCAGAATATGGGCCTGATGCGCCCTCTGCTGGGGCTGACCTAGGTTGATGCTTAATCAATAACTGCCCTTAGCAGGGGTAGGTAGCAGGCATATTATGAAATATTCAGTATAACGAGGAGAACTCCCTATTGTATTGAGCTAGTGTGGGGTATCACACCATGGTTTAATATTCCCTATCAAGGGCAACCAGGTTAGCCTGAGGAATATGCAGATCGGGATGGTAAACATACAAATTCGGACTTTTTTATCAGAGCTTGCTGTTACAAGAAGGTCCCCTGAATGACTCAGATCGATTGAACTGACTAAGAATGTTGTAAGACGAAATCCTTCAAGTCAAGAATAACAAACCCATGCCCCAGCGGCGGGCAAGCCTAAACTGCACAGCTGCATTTCTTGTATCCCAAAAATGCACACCACCATCTTCTGATCCAGAAATGGCCCAATTTCCATCATGAGAAATGGTAACAAAGTAGCTAAAATTCTAAATGAGCAAGATGTTAACACTAGGAGTCAGATGGACTTTATCTATCAGAGGGGCAGCTGCTGATCAAACATACCTTATAGCTGGTAAACATAGTGCGAGGGCAGCCCTTCCTTGACCTCTTCCTATCCCTCCCTCTCCTTTCCACCACGTCCAGCCGACCGCCGAGCGCACTAACATCCCAATACATCAACGGCGCACCCAGATTGCCACCCACAAGTCCCCTTCCATCCTGTGTGAAGGTAATAGTATCGGCACGGCCTCTTGGTCCCTCCCGGCTTGGAGGTCCTTGTAACCTCTCCAATAGTCGGCTGGTGCGGATATCCCAGATCCTCACAACGAAATCAGTGCTACCAGCAGCAACATACTGACCATTGGGACTAACTGCGGCAGAAAGAACCGATGCTTTATCGATACCCGAGCCGTATTCATTAATGGGGAGAATTTTTGAGGTGTCGTCAATGATGTCCCAAATCCTAACGAATCCCTCTCCACAGCACGAAGCAATCAAACGACCATCGGGTGAGAAGTTGAGGGACATGGTCCCCTCTCGGGGTTCGTCAAAGAATTTGTGAATGCATTTCTTTGTGATATCCCAAACCTGATGGACCTGAGCTGGTGACAGAGAAGGAGGAATGCTGGAGATGGTGACATACCCGAGTTCGCTTGTCGCTGGCTCCCGTCGCGAGGTACTTCTGGTCTGGGCTAAAACGAGCGCAGAGAATATACGCGCCACCTGCTTCGCCGCTAATATCTATATCTGCAAGCACGCTGGGAGTCATAAGCACTGCAGTCAACCGCTACATTAATGAGTACGGACATACCAAATCTTTTGGCCGGTTTTTGTATTATACACCCGCATAGCTTCCTTGCATCCTGTGGCTAGATACTTTTCGTCCCTCGAGAATGTCACACATGCAGCCGACCTGTGATAGCAACATAAATACAACCTCAGGCACCGGAATAAGGACGTTTACCCCTCGTGCATCAAAGTATGAGCCAAGCTGATATCCAGCTGCCTCTTTACCCTTGGGTTGAAGATCACGTTCCAGTCATGGAAATCCTTTCTGAACTGCGGGGGAATCGCATCGGGATCAACAAGACCTCCCGGAAAATCTGTGTCGACATTTGTTGAAGGTCCGTGACTGACAATGACCGCATCGGGTGCTGTGGGAGGAGAGTCCCTTTTTGCGGATAGACCGACAGACGGAGGCAAGCCGCGGTCCTCTCCTTCCGGGTCTACGTCCATCGGCGGTGGTATGTCCATTGGGTATTACCGCGGTGTGGGATCAACGCTCTATAGGGCGCTAATCCTGGCCTGGAGCGCCGCAAATGTAACATATCATTTCCCACACGGCATCCAGGGGCGTACCAATAACTGACTCTGGACCTGTGGCATGAAAATGTATTTTTGCAAACTACTAGCAATTTTTTGGGGAGGGAGGGACCATTTGTGACATGCTTTCTTCCTTCTACCCTTTGTGTCATATGGTATCCGATCGTCGGGACTGGTGATATCAATTATTAATTGAAATTCCTCGTATCTGATCCGGAAGTTAACCCAGCACTCCCGTGCAAAGTCCCTCAACGAGAAGCGGTTCATGAAAACAACCCCTTCAACCGACCGCCAACAACAATGCCACCCCCATCCAACTCAGTCTCCCAAATCCCCTCTTTCCCTTCCTTCTCATCCCTCCACTTCTCAACAAGCGCCTTCCCCTCAACAGGAGAAATACTCGCATTCTCCGTCCCTACCGTCACATGTAACCTCCTCTTCGTCACCTCAGGCAACCCATCCAAGAACTTCTTGCCCGTCTCGTCGTCTTCCCCATTATCGGCGAGCTCAAGACTTTCAATAGTCAACACCATCACCCGTCCATCCCACAATACCTTCCCCAATTTGCATCGAAACAGAGGCGGAACCTTTAGCGCGTTAACATCCTGGCACAAACGCCACAGGTCCCCCTCCAGCGGAAGCGAGTTCTGATGAACAATAGTAATATGTGGTCGATGGGTCACCCTCTTCGCGCTCTTGAGCTTCTCCCAAAACGCAGCACCATCGTCCTCCTGTCGATCAAATACACCCTCCAACACTTCCCTCACATCCATCTCAGGCAACACCCCAAAGTACCTCGGCTCCGTCTTCTTCTCCTTCTCCTTCTCCTTCTCCTTCTTGACCTCCTCGGCTTTCTTCAAAGCAGGCACATACGCACCCACCATCGCGCACCCCTCCCGAATCCTCTCCTCATTCGGCTTCTCCCCACCAAGCAACCCATCAGGCCCACCAAGAACTTTCCACAGCCCATCCACCGCCTTCCTCACCATCGTAGCCAAATCATCCTCCACATCCATATCCACACACGCATCCACCTCCGCATCCGCAAGCTCCTCCGTAGAATCGATAAACCGCCAAATGACATCCTCATGCGAACGCGCGAGCGACACATCGGGTGTGAGTGTTTGGTGGTTGGCTCCCCTGCTGACGACCCTGTCTGAGCAGATGCGATGGATCGTTGCGGGGGGTTTGTCGAGGGACCAGTTAAGTGCGATAAGTTGAATAGGTGGAGAGTATTTTGCGACGGCTTCGCGCAGTTGTTGGCGGTGTTGTTTGAGGTGATTGTTTCTAGTTGGCACGGGGCTAAGTATTGTGTAATAGGGATGAGGGATAAGGAGAGAAACGCACTTGTCCGCGATAACAACATCGTGGTCTTTTAGCAGCCCAATGACATTTTTGACAAACATGGGAGCAGGCTTTTTAGCACGGACATCGTCACTCTGGGTATGTCCGAAGCCGAAAATATGAGCAAGCGCAACGGCCACAGAAGTTTTCCCTACAACCCCATATCAGCTTCAACACTCGATCGTGGGTCAAAACAGCTACTCACCACATCCAGGAATTGCAACAGGCACAATGATCGCCTTTTCAAACTTTTTCTTCTGCTCCTGCTTCTCTTCTTCCTCCTCTTCCTTCAACTTTGCACTTTCCCCCTCCTCCTCCAACCACTTCAAAAACCTCTCCCTCGTAGCAATAATCCCATGTCCCTTCGTATACCCACTGAACGCACTCTTGTCTTTCTTAATCTCCTCAATCACCCACTTGACATACACTTTTGTTTCCTTCCGCCTCATCTTGCTCTTGGGCAACATCGAAGCACTCATCGGCCCCTTGGTCGTCAACAACATCTTGGTCACCTCTCTCCAATCCCGATACATCATATACGGCTCATCAAACTTGACTTTGAAAAAAAAGGAAGAGCCGGGGGCGTATGGTGACTGTCCCTTGGACACCGAGGAGGAGGAGCGTTTACCACCACGTCTAACACCCTCTGTAGGCGGCTCAGTAACCCGCGTGCGCACAACAAACCCTTCGACAGCCTCTCCCTCCCATTCGCCCACCTCGGCGATGTGCGACGTGAATTCGCGTACCTCGGAAATGGACTGTAGTATATGCGTCTTGGTTTTGATGAACCCCCACTCGTCAGCAAATGCATCTACGATCTCGTGTGACATCGTCTGGAACGACTTGGTCGCGACGTTGAGTCCGTGCAAGTGCAGACCCGTGCGTTCAGGCGGATAAGCCAACACATGCTCCTCAAACGAGTCGTCACAGAGCTAAAAAAAAAAAAAAGATCATCATCAACAAACGCTCATCCCATAAGAGAGAGAAAGAAAGAAAGAGAGCAAACCTCAGCAACAGCGGTCCAATTCTCCGCCCAAAGCCTCGCAGCAAACTCCTCCTCAGTCCTCCCCTTTTCTTCCAAATACCGCCTCAACCACATCTCACCCGCCTGCGCATGACTCATCTCAACACCCGCTATAGGTCCAATAGAATGTTTAGACGTGATAATAAGCTTGGAAGGCGTCAGCGCCGCAATGAAGATGATGCATCCGTTGGATTTGAGGGAGAGCGTGTATGGCGGCGCGGTGTGTGCTTCTAGGGCTTCCCACTATATTTCAACCATAAGCACGAAAAGAACGGGGGAGTACAAGTTTTTTTTTTTTTTGGTTTCACGTACAGTTGTCCATGGCACCTCACCAATGTTGAAAAACTTGTCATAGCCTCTAGCAACGATCCTATATCGCACGCCAGCACGATCTTGATCTTGCTCATCCATCTGGGTGCTAAACAACCCTCGGGCAAGAGTGGGAAACGGTGAAGGTATATCATAGTACTTGAATTCATTGAGCTTCCAGCTACGAATGAGGGTATTAGGCTCAGTAGGTGCGGGATAAACCGACGAGCGGACGAGCTTCGGCGATTTTTTTTCAAGCGCGGCGAGATCCGCGATCAGCTGCGCGTCTTCAGTCAAGAAACTAGGAGGAGGCATCGTGTGCGATGCGAATAGGCGACGGAAAAGGAGTGTGGTGGTGGTAGTGGGTGTGAAGAAGCGAGTTCTTATGATAGTGTTCATGGGTTACGTGGGATGACTAGGGATATGTCGCTACATGACTAAACCTTATCTTATCTTATCTAGGCTACCATTTATCTGCAAGCCCAGAGCTATCGTCCCCCGACTCAAGCAGGCTGTATTGCTTCATCAGTGTGCACTCGCCTCCGTTCTCCAGATCAATGCTGTACGAGTAAAAGTATCCTTCAGACGAGATAACCATCACCTGCGGCATTGTCCTGGCAACCACACACATGAGCATGCACCTAAACATGCAGTGGTGAGGGATACACACCCCGAGAGCGCAATAACTGTCCGTGCACCACTCGTCGGAAGCTTCAAAAACGCAAAGTCCCTCGTCGGCTCCCACATCTCCGTCAACGTGTTAGGTAGATACCCGCCCATCGAATGTGACAGACTCTTGGTCATCTGCAACGATTTTCTTCTCAAACTCAACCTAACATCCCCATCAATACAGAAAAATCAAAACCAAGGCGCTCCCTATACTCACGAAAGACTGCTCGAAGTCGACTTCTCTACAAACGCCTCGTACCCCCCATCCAACCCTTGCTGACTATCAACCGACTCGGGTGGACTCACCGCACCTGTGCCTCCACTCGATCCCACCCCCGCCCCCGCCGCCGACGACGACGAACCCCCCCTCTCACCCTGACCCTTCCCCCGATTCCCCAACTTGAAAATATGAACCGTATCATGGGCCGAACTAACCGCCAATAGCGTCCCAACAAGATTAAAGTTCATCGAATAAATCTTGGCCTCCCTCGTCCCCCTCCTAAACTGGTACAACTTTTCCGCTCCAGGAACACTCCATACCCTTATCACAGTGCCCTTTTCCGAGGACGTCGCAAGAAGGGTACCAGTCGAGTCAATAGCGAGGAACGAGATGGGCGCTTTATGCGCTTGGATCACATTGGCGACCGTCAGCGAACGTGTGGAAAATAGCAGCACATCACCGGATTGGTGTGTCTGCCCGCTACTCCCACTACCACCGCCACCACCAATACCGGCGTTACTACTACTACTACTGCCGGCGGCGGCGCTCGAGGAAGAAGAGATCGTAGAATCCGAGCCAAGCTTGGTGTTGGACGAGGTTGCCGTGGGTGCTAGAGTGGAGCCGGGAGAGGGGACGGGCGAGGGATAGGCGAGGTACGAGTTGTACGCGGATGGCGAGAGCGCACATATTGCTTTTGTGTGCTTGATGCTTCAGGTGGCAGACTACGGGGTAGAGCAACACGGAGCACTGACCTTCGGGGTTTGGCGTCGTCTCGATGACATGCAGCAATCTCATATTCGAGATGTCATAGATGTAAATTTCGGTCTCCAGGACGATGACCAGTGTTTTTCGGTTCAGCTTGACGGCCAGTATCGAGGAGGGAAATAACAGCTCGCATATCATTGATTGCCGCTTTGAGGCGCATCAGGGCCAAGGACAGGACTGGGGAAGGGGGAGGGAAAGGGTTACCTTCGTATTCACGATCTGGAGCTTGCGAGGACTGGATTGGGGTTGGTCAGCGGCACCAACGAGCGCAATAAGGGAAGTGCAGAAGAGCATTTCAACTATTCCACGCGCGCCATCGTCTGCGTAGGTCCGAGAGTTAGGAGAGGGAAAGTGTGTGTGGAGGAAGGGGAGAGGAGCTGACTCATGGTGTAGACACGACCGAAGGGGTCACAGTTGGTGATGCTGTAACCTTTCCGTGTACCGACTGAAATACATCTAGTAGATGTTATAGAGTGTGAATGAGGACAAGAGAACGACGTACGAAAAGTCCTGGTTAAAGTTTGCAAAGAGCATGTTGGCGTTGGTATGTTCGGCCATCGGAAGAACCCTTCACAATCTCTCAATCCCTTTAAGGGACACACTGCTTACTAAGCATTTTGTGACTACGCGGGGCAAAGAAGATCCAGGTTGGGGAGACAGCTTATAGCCAACCATCAGTTTCTCAGTTGTCGCCGTCGAGTAGCCAACTCCTCATTATATCGCCATCATTAGGAGGACCCCATACCACAAGTATTGCAGCACCTTACCTACCCAATCCCCAGCCGAAACCGAGAACGCAAGCCCCATCCAAGCCAATATCGCTGGTACCGCACTTGTTGCATACCAGAACTTCTGCACTGCGCGAGTGCACGATATCGATGAACTCAATACCAGATCGATCTAGCTGCCAACGCGCCCTCAAAATAATGGGTTATCAGCCCGCAGGCGAGGACAGAGAAAGGAGCAAATATAAACCCGCCTAATACGACCCCTCCCAAACGATCCTCGGGATAACAGATTCTATCACCTTCCTCCCTCCCGCGTACGATCATCATATCTGGGTTACGCCTGGCAATAGGTGCACCAAGTAGGTCTCATTGACTGGGAAATTCGGAACAGGCGAAAGGGTAGCAGGACATACCCATACTACCTAGGCCAAAGGGTAAGAATCAGGGATCTATGGACAGAAAGTACGAGATATGAAGGCTGAAGGTTTGTTGAATTCTTAGGTGCTCCGAATACAAAGTCGACATACACCCACCAAACCACACCATGATACGATTACCATGAAGTATTTTTTGTGGGCCGGGGAAAATCTTTGATACACCAGCCCATGATTATTTCCGGGCAGAGCATCAGGAAACAGGGGGTTCTCTTCGAAGGTCATGGGGAGGATGAAGCGATAAATCGAGGCCCGCGCAGGCAGCAGAAATGTCAGCGGCAGAATATCACATTCTGATCAGCCTAAGTATTTAAGTCTGCTCGAGCCACCACCCATGTAGGAAGCATGCATACCCGCTGTAAATTTCAGTGTAGGAAAACACCAGGAGGTTCGGTCAAGTGCCCTGGGCAGGGCTGCTTACGGATGTTGTTGGCGGATGCGGACACTGAGACTCCTTCCCCACATATGTGATCATGTTGTATTTATCACTCGGTTCCTGACAAAGAGGTCGTCAATCTATTTGCACTCACTTGCACCACGGATTACTAGCATCTATCTCCAGTAGACGCCTGCTTCTTACCCGCATCCCATTCATCTTGAGCAGTCCAGTATTCAACCCCATAGTCAATGAAAAGTTCGGATCCGGCCTCGACTCGGCGTTCTTGAAATACAGCGTCAATTCTAGTTCATTCCGGACAATAGTTGGTTCCTACCCGTGTAAAACATAATACGGTGCTGGTTGTTGACATAAACCACTGTACAGATAGTTCAGTAACCCGTAGTTGAAATGGGCGTTGTTCACCTACCCTTTCCGCTACAATTCGCCGTCTTATTACCTCTCTCTGGCTGGACAGCCATGTGATATTGGGCCCTTCATGGTTCAAGTATCGCGTCTCGTTCCCGACATACATAGAATCCAGGACGACGTTCTTGGTTCAAGTCAAAACCCGTAGTTGAGACCCGTGTGGCTCACGATACTGTTCAACCGTCAGCACGTCAATACTCTCGTGCTGGGGGGATACCGTGTGATGGAATAATCCTCACGCGGCCAGTACTATTATGGATGTCGTTATCCAACGGCAGTATCTCCCCAACATATTCTGTAAAAATCGTCCTTGATACCAATGCTATGGTGAGTCGTGTTCCTCACCTCCCACGGGCTGCGATGCACGAAGAGCCTGCGTCGTAAACGCGCCAAGCCCCCCAAGACCCTTTCTTAATCTCGATGAGCTACACGGCGGTATGTACGTTAGGCAGATGCAAAACTAGCGCAGCGGGGATATTTACTGGATATATTGCTCTCTGGGAATTAACGTTGTTGCAGATTGACTTGTTTTCTTTCCTGATCAAAACCGAACACCGCCGTGAGCTTTCTCAAAAATTAAATAGAATGGGAGTGTCTGTACCTCTGGGAAACCATTCAGAATAAATTTCTCAATATAAAAGGGAAAACTCACCGTGCATCACACCTTTTGCACAGCTCAGGATCGCATTCTCTCGCCGAAGCCAGACAAGGACAACCCTGTTCGGTCGAGCATGTCCTCCTTCTCGTACCCGGCTCCGGGGCACAGCGGCAGCCTTTCCATCGAATGCCGCCTTGGGGCCGGGGTAACTTGTTTAGAAGGAAAAGACGATGCTGTCACTGGAATGACTCACACTTGGGGTTGCACCAACAATTGCGTTGGCAATGATGACCGTCGAGGAAGCATTGACAGCCTGAATCGCGATTGCATGGGCCCTTGTGCTTGCATGGGGTTAACCTGGAGATAAAATTAATTCAAGCTTCGCAAGGAGGTGCCCACGGCGAATTTACGCGGCAAACTTAGCACTCGCACGAAGAGAATCCGCCGAGAAGGGGTCGTCATCTGGCGCATCATCAACAGACAGTTGGATAGATTGGGACTCGCAGGACGTACTATACACGGATAACTCGTTTTGTCCCCAATCCAAATTGAGATCATCCCCAATATTCTCATCAGGGAAGAACCGCGAACGATACACGAAAACCTGACGAATTTGTAATGAACAGAGGCGATCGATCTGGTGATTGGTAGAGTAACAAAAAACTCACATCTTGACATTTTGCACGCATTATAATCGCAAGGTCGCAGGGCAGTATATCTGGTGACCTGCAATATACTGTGAAGAATTTTGATATCATCTGCATTCTCCACTGAACGGCCTCCTATCATCCCCATCAGAACAAACGAGTGTAACAAGTAAACAGTAACAGGCGGTGAACGCACCAGTTGGAATTCATTAAAAAGGTCGATGTATCTGAAACAGTAATCACTGCAAGGATTTCCTTTCTTTAATTGAAGGTGGCTTGAGGTGTGTAACGGTTTAATCGGTTCGAGGTCAGGGTACCTCATCTCTCCTATGCATCTGTCAACACACTTATCCGCACGAAAAACAAGGCTTACTATGAACTCCACAAAATGTTTGAACACAATTCAAGTTTGGGCAGAACCCCCTCATCCCATTCGCAAGGTCCGTAAACATATCTCCTTTGGGGGGTATCGTTTGAAGATCGGCCAGGCTCAGCTCGGGGATCTCGGATAGTTGCATTCCCGGCCAACGAAGCAAATCACGTTGAGAAGTATCCCAGAGTAGACCACTAGCACGGGTTATCCGAACGGTTGCAAGGAAAGGAAGTGCGTCGATCTGTGCAAAGGAAAAATGGAAATGATAACGCAATCGACGGACTGCCTCGAGATGAATAAGCTCTACTATATCCAGGGTCAATCATTGAATTTCATTTGAGTTCTTTGTTCGTGCATTAAACTTACTATCCGGATCAATGAAGTCCATTTGCCATAAGAAGCCGTGGAATGGTGGCAGGTAGCGAAGTAGGTCAAAGCTTGGATTGTCTTCGAAAGGAGAAAAAGGAAGTGTGTTGGGTTGAATGTCCCGAGGTAAGTTGCGAGATGGGAGTACAAGAGAAATAACATGGATGAGGTAAATGTAGGTCCATACCAGGCACAACAGGGCCGTCACCAAATGCGGATTTTTGATAGGGATGTAGGA